>JAJAGP010002801.1:0-97795 GCA_025084515.1 Ancistrus triradiatus
TCTAGAATTCATTTTCATTTTATATTAAATCATGCTTCTAGCCTAGTTCCATATCAGGTTTGTTTCTAAAAGAAGTCATAAAAGACATCTGTTGGTAAGGATGTCCTTTCCTGATTTTTAACCCTTGGATGGTGCTTGACGGTCATCGTGTGTCAATGAGAGAAGGTTTGGATGTAGGAGACAAAACCTAGAGGAAGAGCAAGAACATTCATTTCAGATGACACATATGGATATACAATACACACCAGTTACACGTCAACAAAAATGTATAATTCAACAAAAATGTATAATTCTGCCCCTATCCATTTTCTCATTATAAAGTATGGTATTTTAATACCATTACCCACTATCCAAACAACCCAGTATAACAAATAGCAAACATTAAAATGGCAAAAGTTGACAACTCATCCAAATGTCTACCTACGCCCTCCACTTCCTATCAGTAAGAAAGCCAAACTTTAATTTTATTCATTGGTAAACTATAAGGTAATGGTTATTTATTTTATATTGTCATATTCAGAGCTTGTAGAAATAAATGTGAGACAGTAGTGAACATACAAAGCCCCACCTATTCATCCATAACAGACAGGCAGGTCAAGCACAAAGTCCTCTGCACCACTATATTTGTTGAAATAAATAAAACTAGGAAGAGTTTTGAATATACAGGATCCAGGTAGGAATTTTCCCATTCAAAATTTTGACAAAAATCTCATGCCATGCAAATATTCACTGCCCTGAACCTATGTTCTAAAATGAGGTATATCCGTACAGTCATGTTTGACTGTATTAAAGAGTTACAATCCACAGTTATAGGCACCTATGGTATGGATGAGTTACAAAAAATTCAGCTATAGCTTAAGCTCACACTGATAAAAACAAAAAATTCAACCTTTAACTGAAGTATATTTAGTCTAAGAAACAAAACCCTCACCAACTAATGAATTTAAAACATTGCACAACCTCCCTTTACCCGTTAAACATAGTCTTCTGTTATAACATCTTCTGTTATAAGGCTGGAGAATCCAGAGCAGGGAATTTGAGACCATACTTCTTTACAGAATCTCTCCAGATTGCTCAGGGTCCTAGATCCTATCTTGTGCACTCTCCTCTTTATTTCACCCCACAGGTTTTCTATAGGGTTTAGATCAGGTGACAAAGATGGCCATGGCAGAAGCTCGGGTTTGTGTAAATCAATTTTGTGTTGGCCGGACATATGTTTTAGATTATTGACCTGCTGGAAGATCCAGTGCTTCTTGGCAGAGGCAGACCTTAATTTAAAATGTCATGGTCCATGGAGACCATGATACCAAGTACCCTAACAAGGCTTCCAGGGCCTATAGAGGAATAACAGCCCCACAACATCCCAGACCCTCCACCATACTTAACAGTGGACCTCAGGTCCTTTTCAACATAGCCATCTTTCTTATTACACCAAATCCACTTTGAGTGATTGAATTTATCAGTCAACACTTAAATAAGCCGTAAATGTTGCAACTAAAAATCCATTAGCTACATGGCGTTTTTAGATTGTAGCCTATTTTTGTGGCATGAAGACATCTGCTATGGAGAAAACAAAGTTGCTCTGGATAAGGACATCTGCAACATGGTCTAAATATGAATGCAAATGAAATACAAGACAGCTTATAATCAGGCGTGTCAGTAGGTTTTTCAGAAGTAGAAGTAGACAAAGCAGCAGTAGGTACTAACACCCTTACAATTACTACCAACAATACTCATATTTACACTGATAATCTTTCACAAACATGAGAATTAAAATACATGAAAAACACGGTGCAAATTTTTGCTTAATACTGCAGAAAAAAGTCACGATGAGCCATTTCATAATGTAAGTTAATATAGATTATTTCATGGTGCGTGTTATGAACAATTATACAAATATTATCAGAAGACCTATAAATGTACACATACACAAACACACACACACACACACACACACACACACACACACACACACACACACACACAGAGATACACACATACAGATATACACAAAAGATGGAATGCTGTGTAACTGACAAAGCAGTTTTCTTGGTTTTGCCATTACTGGGTAATCAAGAGGAATATATTAACTAATAAAGATCAAGGGTAATAACTATGGTTATGTAACGTAATCCGAAAAACATCTGTAACAAGTAACACAGCACTGTAACATGTGGACTATGTAAGAGTACATTATACCTTAAAAGTAACGCAAAAGCTTATTTAAAATGTGTCTAGAATTTTATTTATCATTTTAGACTCAGCCACTTCTTTTGGGTTGGTTTGGTAGAGGAGACAGTACATATTCTAGCACAACACAGTAGGTTTGGAACATCTGACAAATAACTTAATAAAATTAAAAACAATTTGAATTAGTTATAGATTTGGAAAACAGTGGTCAGATTTACTAGACACCACCATACATGTTCCACATTAACAATGACTGAAATATTATAAAACAACATGCTCTGTCCAACGCTAGAACTATAAGCTGGACTTATTTTGATAACATAACACCAAATTTGAACCACAGTGTTTGGTATACACAATGCTATTTAATCCCAATGATTAGCAGGATTAAAGAGCAAGCGACCATGACTTTAGCCTGTACACTGGATGCCGAATTAAGTGCTTATCACTGCTTTACGCTCAGCAAAGAGCGCAATTTAACTATCTGAGCCCTCCCTCTCACATCAACAACCTCTTGCTATTAAGATTGCGGTGCGCAATGGAGTAGAGCACAGTAGCAGCAGATGGGAAAAGTCCAGAAGTGGAATGTATGGGGAGAGTTTGTGAAAACAGTAAAAAGACAAAGAGTGAGATTCATTCAGGACGCAGTTGGTGAAG
The DNA here is from genome assembly GCA_025084515.1 of Ancistrus triradiatus. Lineage (NCBI taxonomy): Eukaryota > Metazoa > Chordata > Actinopteri > Siluriformes > Loricariidae > Ancistrus > Ancistrus triradiatus. Next base: position 2,848 of record JAJAGP010002801.1, read on the forward strand.
CGTAGGACAAAAGATTTAATTAATGTCAAAGGTTGATGAGAGAGTGAGAAGTGCAGCAGACATGGAAAAAGAGAAAAGACAGAAGGAGAAGCATCAGAAAGTCTACAGATAAAAAGCAGTGACTGCACGGCAAAACAACAAAATTCATTAGTTACAGCAAAGGCCGTTTAATGGAGCATGGTGCACCCTTGAAAAAATTGCAGAAAAAGACTGTGAACAAGAGTTACCAGTTTAGGGGACAAATAAACACCCACACAAGGAAGCCGAGCTCCATAATAAATTAGGCCAATTGGCTTGGCTGAAATTATTGTCTTTTGGGATGGCAGTTTTATGTTTGTAGTTATCTACAAAGTGATTCCTATATCATCATGTGAGCAGTGTGAATATTTAGAAACTGGACAAAATAAGGGAGACACCACATAACAACGAACTTGAAGGACGATTTCAAACTCACTCTGGCCCTTGGCATAAGCAGCTAGCAGGTAGATGTTCCTAGCACAGCAGCAGAAGGGGATGACATTTTCTATCTACTAGCGCACACAGCACGCGGCAATGTGTGGTCTTAAAAACATCACGCTTTGTGGTAAGGGATATAGAGTGAATAGAAGTTTATGAAATAGACATAATAAGAAAAGTACAATACAGCAGTAGTAATTCAAATGGCAAAATGGCCAAAGATGATGTTTAATCAGGTGCTGCATGCAACAATTGGTTGCTCACACGAACACCTGACAATAAATGGTACATTTCCCAAAGACACATGAATAAACACAATTATAATAACGGCCCAAAAACTCAATGGCTTACAAAAGATTAAGAAGCAGTTTGAAATTTGAAGAAATCAAAGGATGTTATGCTCATTCTAACAACTACAGAAGATCCTCATTATGGAAGAAAGTATGGAATTAAGAATTAATCATGTACAATGATTGCATTACCTGGTCAAATAAAAACAAAGAAATATGGAGATAATTTTCATAAGACCATTGGATTATGGTGCAAACTTCACCATATTCCAAAGTGCTAAATAACACAAACATAATGTTAAAATTGGGCTACCTGTGTAGAATTTGCATGTTCTCCCAGTGTCTGTGAGGCTATTTGGGTATTTTGGTTTAATTTCACATTCGAAATGCAAGCTTTAAGTCACTGGTGTCTCTTAAAGTCTCCCAGTGTGAGTGATTAAATGTTTCCATGTGCAAAGGATGGACTGGCACCTTACCCAGGGTTGGCACCCGCCTTGTGCCATGGGCTGCTGGATATACCTTGCCCCCCCCCCTAAAGTCAAGCACCTGTAATGGCCATTACAAGTTTAAACGTCATCAAACGTTTATAGGAAGGTTTGAAATGCAGACTGTAAAGCATATCCACCTCAGTCTTTTATAGAACTGGAAAGTCTTCAGTTTGAGGAATGGTTCTCATCACAGACTATGAATTTAATATCCAAAGAAGAATTTTAAATTCATTCTGAAATCTCTTTCTAAGGCTTATAATTCACGCCCGAGCATGCAAAGTGCAAGGGATCTGTTGTTCATGTAAGGACTCTTCTTATTATTCTTTTTCTTCATTTGAGACCTTTTTGAGGTAGTTCCCATGGGCAAAAAAACACACATACACAAACATCCATGCTCCTCAGAAACAGAGGCTTGGTTCCGGGTGTGGCCCAGGGATTGCATAGTGGCACCATATGTCACACTTAATATCACTGATGTGCCAGGTGTATATAATTGCACCTACATGCAATCAGTGTGATACATGGCATGTGCGCCTCCCCAAGTCCAAAAGATTTTCAAATACAGAGTATGAACCATGTCCAAGTTTAGGTTTTTTGAATTTTGTGTGCTTGGACACATCTTGCAGTTCAAAACACGCCTCCTAGATGGCTCATCTGATTAATCACATGACGACCCAAAAGTATTCTGGAAAATGTTTTGTGGACAGATTATTTTTTGTTTTTTGTTTAAATGAGAAGTGTTTGGAGAAAGAAAATCACTGCATGCAAACATAAGAACTTTATCCAATGTGTGAAACATACAGTGGGGCAGAAAAGTATTTAGTCAGCAACTGACTGTGCAAGTTCTCCTACTTAGAAAGATGAGAGAGGTCTGTAATTTTCATCATAGGTACACTTCAACTATGAGAGACATAATGAGAAAAAAAATCCAGGAAATCACATTGTAGGATTTTTAAATAATTTAATTGTAAATTATGGTGTAAAATAAGTATTTGGTCAATAACAAAAGTTCAACTCAATACTTTGTAACATAACCTTTGTTGGCAATGACAGAGGTCAAAGGTTTCCTGTAAGTATTTTGGCCCATTCCTCCATGTAGATCTCCTCTAGAGTAGTGATGTTTTGGTGTTGTTGCTGGGCAACACGGACTTTCAACTCCCTCCACAAATTTTCTATGGAGTTGAGGTCTGGAGACTGGCTAGGCCACTCCAGGACCTTGAAATGTTTTTACGGAGCCACTCCTTCGTTTGCCGAGCGTGTGTTTGGGACACTGTTCATGCTGGAAGACCCAGCCCACGCTCCACTTTCAATGATATCATGATGGAGGTTGTGGCCTTAAAATCTCACGGACCATGGCCCCATCATTCTTCCTTACACGGATCAGTCGTCCTGTCCCATTTTCAGAAAAACAGCCCCAAAGCCTGAGGTTTCCACCCCATGCTTCAAAGTAGGTCTGGTGTTCTTGAGATGCACTCAGCATTCTTCTCCTCCAAACCGACGAGTTGAGTTTACCAAAAAGTTCTATTTTGGTTCATCTGACAACGTGATATTCCCAATCCTCTCTGGATCATCCATATGCTCTCTGGTAAACTTCAGACGGGCTGGACATGTACTGGCTTAAGAAGGGGGACACACCTGACATACAAGGATCTGAGTCCCTCGAGCGTAGTGATGTACTGGATGGTAGCCTTTGTTACTTTGGTCCCAGCTCTCTGCAAGTCATTCAGCGGTCCCTCCTTGTAGTTCTGAGGCTTTCTGCTCACCATTCTCATGATCATTTTTGCCCCCCACGGATGAGATCTTGCGTGGGGCCCCAGATCGAGAGAGATGATCAATGGTCTTGTATTCTTCCATTTTCTTTACAGTTGCTCCAACCAGTTGATTTATTCACATCAACCTGCTTCCCTATTGTAGATTCATCTTCACAGTATGGTGCAGTCTAAATTTCTTCTGGTGTCCCGACCGCTGTTTGGTCTGGCCATGGTTGAGTTTGGAGCTGGACTGTTTGAGGCTGTGGACAGGTGTCTTTTAAAGATACCGAGGTCAAACAGGTGCCATTAATTACAGGAAACGAGCGAGGACAGAAAAGCGTCTTACAGACCCACCATGAGATACAGGTATGTGAGAGCCAGAAATCTTGCTTGTTGTGGGTTCGACCAAGCTACTTTTTTCCACCATGATTTACAATTAAATTCTTTAAAAATCCTACAACGTGATCCTGGATTTTTCCTCATTTTGCTCTCATAGTTGAAGTGTCCTATGATGAATTACAGACCTCTCTCATCTTTCGAAGAAGAGAACTGCCACAAATCAGTGGCTGACTAAATACTTTTTTAGCCCCACTGTGTTTGGTACTATCATTGTTTCAACCTGTTTTGATGCAATGGGCAGGGAAACCCTGCCATATGATGGAAACAATGAATTATGCATTCACAACAATTAAAAGAAATTCAGGACATTTGTACTGTGAAGTGAATCTCAAGAGATGTGGAGTATGCAGCAAGAAAGTGAAGGACCTAGGTTCTACAAAAATGGTTAAAACAAAGATTTGGAGTGACTAATGGGAATAAGAGACTAATGTTTTGAATGGAAAGTCGTTAAAGCAGTTTATGTGCAGCAAAAAAATCACCAACAACTCAGAGTTCAAGTGTTCTGTACTGAGAAATGGGCTAAAAATTCATACAGATGATGTGAAGGACTAACCCCCCCCCCCCCCCCCCCCCTCAAAAGGCTTAGTGGAGTTATTTATGCCCAAAGGGGTCGCACTGAAAGCCCAAAGGTTTGCATAATTTAGACTCACTGATATGTAATATGATAATTTTATATTAACATATAAATTGCTGTCACATTTGTTTATTTGGGTTATCAATCTACTTTTGGCAACTGTGAAAATTAGGACTACTCCTAATTTTGAGAGGGAAATGCCCACAATTCTAAAATTTTTCTTAAAATTGGCTCTTAAGCACTAAGAATTTATGAATACGACCCCTGATGATGCAGAAATTGTAGAAAAATCCTAAAGGGTTCAAAAACTTTTAAGAACCACTGTATAAGGGTTTAATTCTCAATACACAGACTATGATGGTGGGGGTTGTGGTTTACATTAATGTGATCTCTGAGTTAAATTCATGTTCATGTGAAAATTGCATGTTCATGTTTTATGTACATGATTGTCAGTATGTACGTTGCGTGGGTGTGTCTTGCAAATTTATTTTTACATTTGTTGCATATGGTGCTTAAGGTAGGGAATTCCACTCAGAATAGCTATAAACAAATACAATAGCATCCAGTAGAGAATTTGATTCTCTTCTCTCTGGGGGTCTCCCGTTCTCTGGATCATCTTTGAGATGTTTCCACACCTTGACTGGAGTCCACCTGTGCTAAATTCAGTTGATTGCACATGATTTGGATAGACACACAGCTGTCTATATAAGGTCTCACAGCTAACAATGCATATCAGAGCAAATGCCAAGCCATGAGGAGGAGAGAACTGCCTGTAGAGCTAAGAGACAGGTTTGGACACAGATCTGGAGAAGGCTATGAAAAATTCCGATGCACTGAAAAGAGCACAGTGGCCTCCATAAATCTTAAACGAAAGAAGTTTGAAACAACCAGGACTCTTCCTAGAGCTGGCTGGCCCACCAAACTAAGTACTTTCCCCATTTGCCTCTAGCAAGATGAGATACGGTTGGGCATGTAGATCCTGCACACTCACAGGTTGCTGAAGCTGGTGTCCCAGCTGATAACATAAGTGAATTAAGTCTGACAACCATCAGGCCCTTGCTGTGTGTGAGTGAGCATTATCCTACTGAAAAATGCCAGCTGGAAGCCCTGCTATGAGAAGGGACACGTTGCTGCAGGATGTCCTGCACATTTCGCTGATCTGTTAGTGTCCCTCGTATCACTACTAGGGGTGATTGAATGTCTTATGTAATTGATCATAACACCATCAGTTGGGGCAGTGTGTCCTTCCATAGCAAAGGCAGGATTAAAGCGTTCACCATGAAGCCTCCATACTCAAATCCCAAACAGAACCTGGATTCATTGCTAAAGACGATAGGGTTCCAGTCTGTAGCAGTTCAGGTTTCTCCTTCATGACACCACTGCAAACAAAGGCAACAGTGGCTGGCTGCTAATGGCAGGCCACGTAATGGGCACGGTCTACTAAACACCTAGAAATGGTTCGGGCAGAGACAGTGGTGTGTAGTGAAGATGCCACCTGTGTCTGGATGGTGGACAACAAAACTGTGGGAGCTGCTAATGCTTGTAGGTGGATCAAACGATCCTCTCAGGTGGTGGTCTGTCTGGGCCGTCCAGAGTCTGTTCAATGTGTGTGCGTGCCCTCATGGAACCACTGCTCCCAACACCTCCTAGCTGCTAGGTTAGAATGGTCTAGTTGGCGGGCAATACGTAGAAACGACCATCCAATGATGTGCCCCATCTCAAGGTTTGTCAACTGGGCAAATGTCTTTGAGTGAGTTGTAGAGGCATGTCTAGCAGTCAACGATCTCTCACCAGAAGGTACACTACCCAAATGTAGCCTCTGAGAGCCTTTGTATAGGGCAGGCAGAGTCTCCAAGAACAACATGCCATCTACAGAGCTTCTATTTTTTTTTTTTTTTTTTTTTTTTTTTTTGAGTTGTGATTAAAAGGTTTCTGGAGACTACCTGTTTCAATGTCCACTTGGAATGGATATTAGAGACATCACTTGGATTATAAATTTAACTTCACCCCACTTAACATAAGACTGCTCTTATTTGTTCCTTGATATTTACAGACTGCAATTCATCTACGCGACCTCTCTTAAAAACATTGTTTGAGACTGTAATCCAAAAGGGGATATGATTGCTTTGCTTAATAAATGCGATTTCAACATAAATCACCCTTTTCGTTGTGGTGTTCTGTTTAGTGGTGCAATCCAGCCGCTAGTGGGTAGATTTGTCTTTAATATTAATACATTGTTATATGTTTCCATTATTTTGTCCACACTCTGTATATTATGATGAAATTGCATGTCCAGTGTAAAACAGCTATTTAATAAAACCGCCTGTGATTGTTTCTTCCTTTTTGTGCAAAATGAAAACACAGTGATGAAAAGTAAAGTAAGGTTTTCTGTTGAGATAAACAACCATGATGCATCTGGGGAAGTTTCAAATTATTATTTTCACTAAACTACCACAATGGCTTATTAGGGAACCCCTCAAAGCATTAATTCCCCCTGAAGTTAAATGAAGTAATACTTCCAGTACTGTTTAAAAAGAACTGACATTTAGACTATTGACTACTTTATATTATTGAGGATGTTAATGAATTACAGTAGTACAAGTCTTAATTGGTTTCATTAGTAGGGGACATGTCTTAATTAGTTTAATTAGTACAGTGTTTGCTTGTTAATCATTAGTCTAATTATTGGCGGTAAAGCACACTTTGTTGCAGTCATGTATATTACCTTCACAATAATTCTAATAAAATATACTTCCTTAAACTATCCTTCAGTGATCTTTAATTTGATGACACTTCTACAATGCCAAAGTCCCATGAAGGCTCTTATTAGAATTCTTTCTATGAAATGTGGACACTGTGTGTGTGTGTTTTTATTAATACTGTATTTGGGCTTTTAAATTTACAACCAAAAATTTAATGTTTATGTTCTTTTCTGGCCAAATAAAGACTAGATTTACTATGCTACTTTTCAACGCTCGTATCTTATCTTCCCATCTACTGGACTATCACATGATAGTCATATCTTAGTCCACAATGTGAAGTACTGATCCTGGCGTGCTTAGAAGCCCACCTTGCTTTCACAGCCCAGAACAGCGTAGCTCATAAACTGCTCAGCGTTGGCATCCAGCTCATCAACTTCCTGTGGCAGTCTGCCTATAGTGACATCCTGAACTTCATCCCCACCTTTTCCCCTCCGAACCACCTTTCGCACAACCTACACCCAGATGGAGCCATGGAGTGAGTAGAAAGACAGAGAGAGAGAGAGAGAGAGAGAGAGAGAGGGTTGAAATGTAGAGGTTTTGTAGAAAATCAAAAAATAAGTAGAAACACTGTTAAATCAATAGTGTGCCAAATGACACACTATTGTCATTTGTCACTGCTGCACGTCTCTGATGTTTGCTAAATTTACTTGGACAAGTAGTTGGAGAAAAATGACTGCCAAATGTAAAAAAAAGAAAACAAAAACATTTAACACATGAGGAAAGGCCAATGACAAATGCATAATTTAGCCACATAAGAGAACATTTGACATAATACACATTCCATTTGGACACCATGAAATGTGTAACTGTATCACTGATCACTCAGTTTGGTAAGTGTGAACACAATGATTATCACCACAATAATCATTTTCCTGAGCTGCTCAAATGTGCTTACTCCATTTATTAGACAAATGGTAAGGTGACATTGCCACAAGCAGCAGGGTGTAGGAAGTATGGAAAAGCTGACCTTTTTGGTGACAATGTTGCCATGCTCATCTGTAAACTGCTCCTCACTCACTTGCTCACCAGGAAGATCCACAGCATCATCACCCTATGTAATATATAACAGCAAACAGGCAGTTTGAAAAGCCTATGGAAATCAAAGAGTTGGTCAGAACGAAGAGAAAGGCTGTGAAATGTTTGTATTAGCCAGCAGGGTATAAAACTAGCTTTGATTCATGACATTCCCAAGATACAGCGGCATGCTAAAAGCATGCTATGTTTGCTGTGATACTTAGTATGCACTTGTAAGTGTTGTTTTAATGGGAAATTGTAATTACTATAATTGCTCAGGTTGATTTGGAAAGGCTTAATCTATGTTGGGTCTACCAATCAAACAAACAAAAAACCTGTGCATTTCAGCTCACAAGATGTGTCTGTTATTGCTGAAATGCTAGTGTCATTTAGATGGCAAGCCAAAAATGCTACAGATAATCGACATTCTCTTACAGATTATACATCTTTATACATGAGCAACCATTTATGCCTTGATGTAATTACACTGTTTTACTAAATTTCACTTGATGCTTTAACAAAACAGTTTAATTGCTTTATGTTCTCTGCCATTAATGATGGTATTACACAAGTAGATTGTGTTGCCTACAAAGTGTATTTTAGGCAAGCTGTGTGATCTTGACCTTGCGCATGACATATTGGATCCCTAGCATGTATTGGATGAGAACAGTGTCAAGAATCTAGTAAACAGAAAAAGGCTGTGCCTAACAGATTATAATATTCATTCATTCATTCATTCATGTATCAGGGTCGCAGGAAAGCCGGTGCCTAGCCGGCGGCACAGGACACAATGCAAGAACAACCCCAAATCCATTGTAGGGCACACACACTCATACACTTGGGGAACCTTAGAGAGACCAATTAACTTATCACATTTCTTTTGAATGTGGAAGGAAACCGGAGTACCTGCAGTAAACCCACACAGATATGGGGAAGACATGGTTTGATCCCAAACTCAGACAGGGTGGAGTCTGAGTTGGGATAAACCATGTCTGCCCATATCTGTGTGGGTTTACTGAAGGTACTCGGTTTTTCCTTCCACCTTTCAAAAGGAAATTGATAAGTTAATTGATGGGATCAAACCGGATCACTGGAACGTGTGAGGCGGAACATGCTACTGTTCGCTGGACCACCGTGCCATGGTGTCACCACAAACCCAAAAAGACTATGAAGGTCCTACCTTTAATGTATTGCAGGGCATCAGCTGGAAGCAGTCAAGCGTACTTTTTTCACAAATCACTTATGCATAGACGTTGACTTTTTGGGCGTAAATTTAGAAATCTGTTGAGGGTTCTGTCTTCCTATATAAAATACAGAAATTTAAAGCTGGTAGTTTTATGAATGTAAAAAGATAAGGGAATAGTGGAGCAAGGGGGAAAAAACACGTCAAGAAGTAAGTCCAAAAAACCTACTTATATACAATCTGATTCAATTTAACGTGAAACATGATTATATAGAAACATATGAGATTGTGGTAATGTTGGTAGCCTAGTGGGTAAGGTACTGGACTATGGACCAAAAGGTCCAGGGTTCAAAATCCCACCTCTGCCAAGTCCACTGTTGGGTTCCTTGAGCAAGACCTTAACCCACCAATTGCTGGATTGTAAGACTGTACCAATTGTAAGCGCTTGGATTAAGGGCGTTGCTAATGACTGTACAGTCAAGTAACTGAAGATTAAAAAATGTTATATATGTCGAAACCACTTGACCCTTTCAGCCCCATGTGTTATGATCAAACACTATAAATGCAATTGTGATAAAGGTCTCGTTTTGCCTTGCCAGGTGACTTTCCAGGTTTTGGAGTTTCTTGTGTCCCGAGCAGATCATAGGTGCCTCCATGTCACAAAAAAAGCAAACCTACAATAATGTAACTCAAACCTCACCTTGCCAGAGGTGGGCTAAAAGCAAGAGTAGCTCACCAGTACAACACTAATTCGTGTTCCACCTTCAGGAGGCTTTTGAGTTTCAGAGATCCTTGGGTCAATAAAGCAAGAGAAGGAGTCAGCTTTCCCCAATAAACTATATAACAGGTATGTCTGTAAAATACAGAATGAATGAAGGTACATGGATGGTGTAAATCTAAGTGTTTCCTTAGAACATCAGATCAGGGAAAATTAAATGGAATGAACATAGTAAACCATCCAGAATTTTGTAGGGACCACCTAATCACATAATTAGTTATCACTATTACTAATGGTGCCAAATGTGAGAATGGATGCATGCACAATTCAAAGGCATTTAAGCTATATCAAGCTGGCCATATTTTAAGGAGTCATTGTAGGGGACACAACTGGTGAAACCTGATCATGGTCTCTGCATTCACAGATGAGACTATGGAGAAGGTCATGCTTATAGACTCTTGCTTATGAGGAGATATGTGAACATGGCTACAGTCTGACAGCCCATCTGCTGTTATAGACCGTACTTTCCTATGCTGGTGCCAGAATATATACACCTTTGTCCATCAAGTGCCATTCCACACTGCATTTACCCAGGAACACTCTAAGACAATTGCAAGGTGATGTGAATCATTTATATTTAAAGTTCAATAGATTGAATGTCGTGTCCTGTCACCCCATGTACTTAAGGGATCTGCCTTAGGAGAAAGTATGCACTTGTAACTATTTAGGCATTATATGGTACTACGCACCAGAAAGCCCTGTAACAAATGTGATAAGTGTAGCCCACTTTTGCTATACCATGGCATACCGTGGTGACTTGAAAGTTGTGAAAACCTTTCGAATTTTCTAATTTCTGCATAAATATGACCTAAAACATCATCAGATTTGCACCCACAAATCCTAAAGTAGATAAAGAGAACCCCGTAAACAACTGAGCAACAAATTATACTTGGTCATTTATTATGAGGAAAAACGTTATCCAATATCACATATGAGTGAGTGGCCAAAGTATGTGAACCTTTGTTTCAGATCTGGTGTGACCCCTCCTGTACAGCACTAACTGTAATAAACGTTTCCTGAACTGTTGATCCGTCCTGCCACCGGCTTGGAGAAATTTTGCCCATTCCTCCATACGAAACAGCTTCAGCTCTGGATGTTGGTGGGTTCCTCCCATTAGCTGCTGCTTCAGGTCCTTCCACAACATTTCGATTGGATAGGTCATGACTTTGACTGGGGCATTCCAAACCATTAACTTTATTCTTTAACCATTCTTTGGTAGAACGACTTGGGTGGCTTATGGTCTGGTCTTGCTGCATGAACACACCTTCTCTTGAGATTCAGTTCATGGGACAGATTGTCCTGAATTTGCCTTAGAATTTCTCTGATATATTTCAGAATTCATTGTTCCATCTATGGATTGGCAAGCCGCCTGGCCCAGTGCAGCAAAACACAGGCCCAAAAAAAGGAACTAGGAAAAAACCAGCGGGGCACAAAGATGGGGGCGTAGGAGAAGAGGGAATTATCTGGAAGGCAAGTGGGTGTGCTGGACTCTATTTACCCTTCAAAGGAACTGCTAATCCTAGAGGTTCCCAAACTTTGGCCAACTCACCAGCCAGATGTAATACGGGGATCAATTTGAAGAAAGAAATAAATGACCAAAGTATTCTTATAAATTTTTGCCTCATTTGTTAACCGGGGTTCTCTTTATTACTTTAGGACTTGTGTTGAGAATCTGATGATGTTTTAGGTCATAGTTATGCAGAAATATAGAAAGTTATAAAGGGTTCACAAACTTTCAAGCAAAAACCTGATACATTCTGTACTTCTATATTATTGTGATTCATAAATTTACAAAGGTTGAGCATCTGTATACAGTAACGTGCATACAGTATATTTAAATATACAAAAAGGCTATTTTAACAAAACTAACCTGAGGAGCAGGTGTTTTCACATGCCCGCATAAACACGCAGTTGTTATTCGTTGACTTGTGAATACCTTTCCACTGACCATAATATTACTGTAGCTAATTAATTGTACAACTACAATCTCACCTATCCATGACCCTGAGGACTGGACATTGAATAGTGGAGTCTTACAAGTACCTGGGTGTTTCACCTCAACAATAAACTGGATGGACTGATAACACCACTACACTTATAAGAAAGGACAGCGCAGACTCTTTCTAATGCAAACAGGACAGAGTGGATAAAAATCATGAAACATGTTCTGGCTGTCCTCGGGACACAGTGCAGGTGGTTGGAAAAAGAGGATTACTAACAAACTTCACATCAATGACGGATAAGGACTCTCACCCCAGAATGATCCCTGGCAATACGTGGCAGCTCTTTCAGTGTAGACTGCTTCACCATAAAGTTGCGGAAGGGAGCGTGTTACGAAGGGCTTTGTCTGCTGAAGCCGTTAGATGTACAATCAACAATGCTCCAATAGACCACCCCCCATCACCAACCATCAGACCTCCAACCAACGGACTATAACTACAATGCTCACTAATGTGCAAACCATCTTCATTTCATGATTTATCCGGCGTATCCTTGTCAGGGTCACAGGAGGTGGTGCCTAGCCGGCAGCAAAGGGCACAAGGCAGGAACAACCCTAGACAGGGCGCCAGACTCATATTTACATTTACAGCATTACAGCAGACGTCCTTATCCAAGCAAACCAAGCAATTGTGGGTTAAGGGTCTTGCTCAAAGGACCCAACAGTGGCAGCTTTTTGACTGAGGTGGGATTTGAACCCTGGACCTTCTGGTTCATAGTCCTGCACCTTAACCACTAGGCCATCACAGACTCACACACTTTGGAAACCCCAATTAACCTAACACGCATGTCCTTGGAATGTGGGAGGAAACCGGAGCATCTGGATAAAACCCATTCAAAAACGGGGAGAACATGCAATCTCCACACATATAGGTATTTATAGATAAGATGTATACATACACACATTGGTATGTATGTATAGGTATACTTAATATAACACTGTATACCTTTGTATATACTGATGTTACATATTTTAGATTTGTATTATGTTTATACATGTACATAGGAAAATTATTTTTATTCTTTACACTTTTTTTACATTACTCCAATCTCTTCGCTGCTGTAAGCTGTAAATTTCCCCATTGTGGGACAAATAAAAGGATTATCTTATCTTGTCTTATCTTATCTTATAAAGCAAACATTTTGTCTCTTCTGGTTTTACAAAAGAAAAGTTGCTGTTTTTGCAGTTTTCCTTGTGGAGACCATCCAAATGTTCCTACAAGGTAAAAATATCAGATTTTTCTATCATTGTGGGAATATTTTTGTCCTCACAATTATGTGTGAACTTCACTCACCCACCCATACAGACAGACAGACACACACACAGACAGGTCCCTTCACTTTCTTTTCTGCTTAATCCTTTACAGGGTCATGGGACAGCCGCATAGCCGACAGCACAGGGCGCAAGGCAGGAACAACCCTACCATCATAGGGCACACACAATCGACTGTTTCACACTCATACACACTTAAGCACAATGTATTAACCTAATGCATCTCTTTGGACTATGGGAGGGAACTGGAGTAGACCCACAGGGACAAGGGGAGGGCATTCAATCTCCACACAGAAAGACTCCATCTGAGGCTCCACCTGGGATCGAACCTAGGACCTTTACAACGTGACGATATCCACTGAGCCATCATGCCACACCACACACAGACAAACATTGGACAGCCAATTAATAATGCTGAAATTGTTAAAGTAGGTAACATTTTGAACAGATTGATAACTTACAAAAACGTATCATTAGGTAATGGACGTGTCTGATGACATGTATTACACAAATGAGAATTAGATGTCATGTATTTAAATGCATCTAAACAACCCCTGACCTACATTCACTCTGTTAGAAATTTGAGTCCCTGGAATGGCAGTAAGTGTTGCAACTTGAAATAATTACTTTGTGCAGCAGACAGATTTAGCTTGAACCTGCTAGTTATAGTTTTGGTGTTGTTTAACAAAATATCATTTTAAAAACAAGTCTTGTTAGTACTTTCTTTATTCTCAGGTACGCTGAAAATAAAAAGAAGTACTGAACCTGGCTAACTTTCAACCAGAATCATTCATATATACTAACAGTACATTTTTGCTCTAGAAATATCTCATTTTTATCCTAACCAAATAATTATTTGTTTGTTATAATGTGTCATGCTATAGATACTGAACATTAAAACCCAATTACGTAATGTTACAGTACTGTATCTTTCTCTTGCATTTTTGTGTCAGAACCATAATCCCTCACCCTAACGTTACTAATGGAACTGTGCTAGGTCACTCGCACTAGTTATTTATTTTGAGATATGCAAACCGTTTCTAGGTAACACATTCCAGTGAACATGCTCATTTAACACAGCATATCAGTAACACCTTTCTCTCCCTTTGCATTTGTTCTGTTTGTTTGCTTTACTGATTGTAGAGAGTTGTACCTTCAGAATAACTCTGCGTCGCACCACACGGGTGGTGACGTTCTGTTCGTCATCTGGCAAGCTCTCATCCTCCCCCAGTTCTCGGTCCAGTTGTGCATGAATAACAATCAGAACCGACCGCACAGTGCCGCTTGCGATATGCAACACACTCTGGCAACTGAGCACTAGAAAAGCCAGCAGCACAAAGCTGAAGAGCAGCTCAGTAACAAGGGCCAACATCCCGCCTCAGACATTTACAAGCACAGGCGCACAAGCAGATCGTCAAGTGACACTGGTAACGGTCGTTACTTAACGTTTCCTCATCTTATTTACACATGAAAAGCTTTGTCCTTAGTCAGAAGCCATTTCCTCTGTCATCTAGTGGTGTAATGACCCTGTATGTCCGAGCACAGTGTGGGAAGTGGCTAAACAAATTCTCTCTCTCTCTCTCTCTCTCTCTCTCTCTCTCTCTCTCTCTCTCTCTCTCTCTCTCTCTCTCACCCTGCACTCTTTCCCCTATTGCAAGTAAAGTCTGTATTACATTACGATTTCATTCCACATATACACTTGTCAACTTTATTTATAATAAACTGAAATAAATATATTTCAATAACTCTATAATTAAATTACTAGAACATTATATGCACACATTTATTTCAAGTCATAGTACTGTAGTCACTGCCCTTACTGTCCATGTCCAATTATGTATTCTAACATTCCACCCCATGTTTAAAAGTAGCAGCTGGAGTGCTAGAGAGAGACAGAGAGAGGGCCTATATCTGGCCCTAACTTGTGGTGTCCTTATTGGGCTGTGTTTGGGAGGGTGTGCACACATGCACACACACACACACACACACACACACACACACACACACACACACACACACACACACACACACACACACACACACGCCCTCTCAAACACAGCCCAATAAGATTAACCATATGGCCAACTGCAAGAAAGAACCAAGTCATTTCTGTACTGTATGTCATATCATTATATACATTATTAATTAAGTGAACATATCTTGCAAAAAATATATAAATAAATAAAAGTTAAAAACATGCTTTGGATGAGTGAATAATATTCCCTTTAGAGTAACATTGTAAACCTGCACAGAATCAACCAATCAGCTGTCCACATCACACAGCAGGCTTGAATATTCTAGAACATGGTAACACAAAGAAAGGAAATGTGTTTTCAAAAGCTTTCTGGGACAAAGCTCTGGAAAGGCACAAATAAGGAAAAAGGTTTCTATCCATCTGATTACGTCTGAATTGCTAGACAAAAATGACGAGCTTCATCAGGGCTTCTGGTGCCACATGGCAAAAGGTTTTATGGTAAGATAACCTTAATAATAAGACGGAACTTTCTGAACAGAAATCCAAGCACTATGTTTGTCAAAAACCACACACAGTACACCACCTAAATGCACCACATCTCCTGTGAAGCACAGGATGTTGAGGGAGAAATGAGCAATTGGCCAGGATTAATGAGCACACGGATGCTGCCAAGTACAACCAAATTCTTGAGGAAAACTTGCTAGACAGCTGAATGGACAGGTGGTTCACTAAACACACTGGCAAAAATACAAAAAGACAATGCAGTGTCCTAAGTCTGGGAAGGAGAATGTCCTTGAGTGGCCAAATCACGAGGCATGACCTAGCATATTTCATAGCAGTGTATGAAATATGATTGAACTTAAACAATTCCAGAAAGAATGTGCAAATATTCCTCAATCTAGGTGTGAAAACTGGTAAAGACATATCCAAGCCCACTTGTGATTATTAATAAAGCAAAATGTGGTTCTATGAAGTATCAGACCAGGGGGATTTTCCATTCCTGTTATTTATTACACAGTATTCAGACATTTTGCCTTTTTGACACTATAGACAACGTTACGTATAACATCCTATCTTGCTGTGGAATGCAACATGACATGAGCCACGTGCACATGCACAGTTATAGCCATCCAAAAGAATGCTCGGTGGCACAGCAGTCTAATACGCTAGGACACCATGGCAGAGACCTAGGTTCAAGTCCTGGTGGTGCCTTGGATTGGGTGTTACATGCAGAAACATTTGGTCTAGTCTGTCTGAAGGAGGGGACACTGGTTGGATCATCCCCCTGCACTACAACAGTGAACACTGTCTATGTTATGTGTTCTCCGGGATAGATGCCAGAGCCCCTATGACAGTGTCTGGGAAAAAAAAGAAATGAAAAAAAAAAAAATACTTTGAAAGTCTTTTAAATCTATGAGCCATGTAACTACATCCAGTTATACTTCCCAAATTTTGTTGGTTTCAGATAACCAAGAAACAATTATAAATACTGTATGTAAAAATTTGTAGCTTGAAAGATGTTGTACATTTCATGCATGATACATTCAGGCTGCTAAAACAACTATCACTAACTATAGTTTGGTGAACTTGGGTAAACATTGATGAACACTATCTATAGATTACCACCAACCTGCACTAATCAAAAACCAAAAGCAAAGTAAATAAAATAGAATTAAATACTGTAGATCTGTAATAGGTAATGGTAAGGAGTGAAGATTTTCTAACCTACTGAATTTGAGAGAAATTGATGTGTCACCTGCTAAAAATGACCAAGGTTGCAGCTGTCTGTGAATATGTTTTTTCCAAACACATAGCTCTTACTTTTCCTCTGAGTCGCATGCCTTCCCATCCCCGAAGATCAGGTACCCTGTGGGGGAAGCCTAGGCCCTTCTCAAAAGGCTGGGTTCCCCAATAATTCCCACGCAGGATCTCTGTGTGGCCCATGTCTCTCACTGGTTGGAGCAAGGCTTCCTGGGACAAGGGAGACTGGCACAAGTCACCATCCACTGCTGCCTGTACTGTTGACATCATGGACTCTTTGATCTGTCTAGAGCTGGCTAGCTGTGGGGTTCCTGTCCAATTATGTGTGCCATCTGGTATTGAATGCCATCCATGGCCAGTCTGGTCCTGGAAGTACGAGAGAAAGGAACCACCTCTTGCCCTGAGGGGAGAAATTGAGAATTGATAGAAAAATTAGCTTAAATTTAAGTCATATGCAGAGAGTTTGTGTCTTTCTCTAATCTGTTTTCTGTTGAACAATAGATATGGGGAAATGGTTTCTTGATGCATAGCATTGTCAGTATGGAAGTGTCTCAGGTTAGTCTGAATGAAATATATTAATCAAAAGTGACCAATGGCCCTTAAGCATTAACATAAAAAAAGTAAAACTCCCAACTCACCTATCGCCGTTACAATCCGCCATTCGGCTAAACCCAGGCGACTCACACATTCGAGAGTAAACCCTCTGTTGCCCTGCAATGACAGACAAGCCTTCCTCTAAGCCAGTGCCATCTCCTCCTCCTCCTCTCAAACCCCCATTGTCTCCTCCTAAAACACTCCTTCCTGCTTCAGCCGCAGCCTCCTCTGCCTTCTCATCCATATCCAACCCTTGACCTCCATCTAGCCCATTGATGTTGACCCCTGTGCAAGGCATGATGGCACTGTGCTCTGAGTCTGCATAAAAAGACTGGTCCTCCAGTAGTTCAATTGACCCGCTCAGCCCACTGGTGCCACATCTTGTGTCTGGTGTGGCACTGCCTGGCCTGCCCAAGTTCCCATAGGGCAGCCCCTCTGAGTCCTCAGTATTGCTGCAGTCAAGTGAGGAGTCTTCCACAGCCACCAGAGATGGGCTTTTGCCCAAAGGCCACACCTGCACCACAGACATCATCGTATCTTCTTCAGTGGTGGCAATGGGTGCACACTCTATACTTGAAACGTCTTTCCAGTAGGGCTCAAGGCCCAGTGGAGAGGTCACACTGTGCTGCACGGAGGATGGTGAGATCATCTCGTCCTGGACTTCTAGTCCATAACCTGGAGTGACAAAGAGAATGGCACACTCACATGCGCCTCCCCATCCTATCCCTTCCTTGGGACCCTAGGAGGGGTGTGCTCTGAACCAGGGAAAGATGCAGAGGAATGGATCACAATGGAAGAGTAGGATGGGATGAAGTTCTTGCAAGCAATATCAGCCAGCATAAGGGGTACAGGGGGTCTTGAGACCCAAGTCCCAACTAAATGACACAAAGTCAAGGTTGAGAGAGTATGGAAAATGCATTTACAAAAGGTTTCTTGCATTTGCTTAGACTTTTCTTTTATTGTAGACAGTATAAACCTGAGATATTTAATGTTTTGTCTGGTCAACTTCATTTCATTTGTTAATAAACATCAATTCCTGCAACACATTCCAAAAAAAGTTGGGATGGTGGCAGTTTAGGGCTAGTAATGAATTTACAAAACTAAATAATGATGTGGTTTCAAATAGGTCTCAACAGGTGACTGTAAACATGATTTGGTACAAAAGCAGCATCGAGGAAAGGCTGAATCTTTGATGAGCAAAGATGGTCAGAGAAGCTCCAGTTTAACAACAAATGCGTGATAAAATTATTAAAATATTTAAAAACGATGTACCTCAAAGGAAGATCGGAAGGGATTTAAACATTTCTTCTTCTACAGTGCATAACATCATTAAACAATTCAAGGAATCTGGAGAAATTTCAGTGTGTAAAGGCCAAAGGTGCAAGCTTAACCTGAACACCTGTGATCTTCAATCCCAGCAACAAATCCAAAGTTATCAGCAACAAGTCCAAAAGCTAGGCTCTGTTATTGTATGGGGTTGTGTCAATGCCTCTGGCAAAGGTCATTTACACTTCTGTGATGGCGGCATTAATGTAGAAAAGTAAACTGGTATTTTAGAGTAACATATGCTGACTTCAAGACATCATCTATTCCAGGGACGTCCATGCATTTGTCAACAAGACAATGACTGCAGAAGAAGAGGGTACGAGGTGAAAAGGAATGGCAACATTAAAAGTGGTAAATGCTTTTATATGAACTGTCCCAACTGTCCCAACTGTTTTTCAAATGTGTTGCAGATCTGAAATGCAGGAATGGATGTTTATTAACAAATGACATGAAGTTGACCAGAAAAAAACATGAAATATCTCAGGTTCTTACAAAGAAATAAAAGTCAAAGTCACTGTAAGAAACACTGTGTGGTTGTTTATATGCATTTTCCATACTGTCCCAACGTTTTCTGATTTGGGGTTGTATAATACACTGAAGCTGGGTGACACTTCACAAGTTACTGCCACCAGAGAAAAGGGACATTGAATAATTCTTGTTTGTTACCAACCACAAAGCAAAATCACCCATACAGACCTTTAACATCTGGGTTCCATAACCTGCTTTGAGGCATACGTGCATAAGGCTCTCATGCTATTTTTCTCCAAATCATTTAATATGTGGTTAATGTCAAGCAGCAGTGCATGCATGCAAGCAATCATATACTTTTATTTTTGTCATACTTTGTCTATGAGGACCTGGTTTCATCCAGTGTTGCTAAAAACACAACTTGATAATTTAGTTTTTATTGAAAATCCAATTAAACGAAATTTGACTGGTTAATGTAACAAGAAACAGCATCCAGCACCATAAGAGCAAACTAATGTAGCAAAAAAACCATTAAAAATAAAGGGAAGATAAACGTATTTGGCTGTTTTGGTTGTTTTGCATTTGATGTTGCTTGAGGTATCCTTTGTTTATTCTACACAATACGTTCTGTGAAATTGCATGTTGTGCAGTCTGAATGTTGTCTGAAAACCAAATTATATACTGTACTTCATTTTCATTTCATTTTCATTTACAGCATTTAGCAGACACCCTTATCCAGAGCGGCTTACAATTGATACGATCTTACAGTCCAAGCAATTGTGGGTTAAGGGTCTTGCTCAAGGACCCAACAGTGGCAGCTTGGCAGAGGTGGGATTTGAACCCTGGACCTTCTCATCCATAGTCCAGTACCTTACCCGCTAGGCTACCACAGTCCCACAGTACTTAGCAATGCTATATGGGATACTGAAGTGTATCAGTGTTGATTACATAGCCAAGATACTGCAGTGTTTCCCATACATTGATTTATTTTATAAACTCATTAATGGACATATACTGATTTTTTTATTTTTCACTTCTAAAGATGAATAAAATTTCATTATTTCATTATGAAATAATGTATTTCATTATTAAAGCTATCTGCAGTATATATTGATAATATTGATTCGCTCAGCCCTTACCCTTCACTCTCTCTCGTACTCTCTCTCAAACATACACACAAACACATTTATGGAGTCAAAACCCTTTTTTTGTTTGTTTTTTTATGTGACAGCACAACATATTTCCTGTTGTATTTACAACTTAAGCAGGTATTTCAGGAGATAACAGAGGATGGAGAAGCCTGCAGAAACTGCAAGAGGCTGAGCATTGTGTCTCTGATTGTACCCCTAATCTCAACTGACCAACTCCTCCAACCCAAAACCACCTCTGCACTTTGTATCATCTTACCACCAAAAATAGAACCTAATCCACAACTGTCCCGTGATCCATGCATAGTTCTGATGCTGTGGAGCGCAGATTGACAAGACAATGATTCATCTGAGTGGTAGACCTGCGGTTCATCATAAAAAAAACAGCCAAACATTGCTTAGCACTCAGTATTCTAACTTTTAACCTTCGTGTTTAAATTACAAAAAAAACATTAGCAGATTTTCACACGTTTGAAAGTAGATAAAGAGAACGCAAGTAAACAAATTAAACAAAAATATTATCCTTGGGCATTTATTTATTGAGGAAGATAATGCAATATCACATACCCGTGATATCTGTGAACCTATTAAATGTTCCAGATAACTTTGGAAAATGAGATTGGAGGAATTTTAGCTCATTCCTCAATCCAAAACAGCTTTAACTCTCGGATGTTGGTGGTTTTCCCTACATGAACTGCTTTTCAAGACATTTCTATTGGATTAAGTTACTTTATTTTGACTTTATTTTAAGGTACTTTATTACTTGGACTTGACAATTCTAAAACATTAACTTTATTTTTCTTTAACTATTCTTCGGTAAACTTATGTTTGTGCTTAGGGTCACTGCATGACCCAAATTCTCTTGAGATTCAGTTCATAGACATATATCCTGACATTGTCCTTCAGAATTTGCTGGTATATATGTATCTGGCCCAGATACAGCAAAACAGGCCCAAACCACAATACCACCAAGTTTCACAGATGGGATAAGGTCCTCATGCTGGATAGCAGTTGGTTTCTATCCTTATACATAATGGTTATCATTTAAAGCAAAATTGCTCTCGGACTCATCTTTGTTGGTCGATCGAGTACCAATGGTCTTGAATTTCCTGTCTGACTGAATTTCCTGAATCTGTCTGACTGTGGATTGGTGGGGTCCAAACTTTTTAGAGATGTTTTGTAACCTTTTCCAGTGAGGCGAATATCAACAACTTCTTTTCTGAGGTCTTCATAGAGCTCCTTTATTCGTGCCATGATACACCACACCATAAACATGTTGTGAAGATCACAGATTGTCATCCCATTGATTACAAGTCTAATTTCACTTTCAAATAACTGCTAATAATAGAGGTTCACATACTTTTGCCACTAACAGATATGTAACATTTTAGTCAATAAATAAACACGTATAATATTTTTGTCTCATTTGTTTAATTGGGTTCTATTTATCCATTTTCACTTGTGTGAAAATCTGATGATGTTTCATGTCATATTTATACAGTAACTAAAAACTTCCAAGCACCACTGTATATACACACCATATTTTGATATGGTTTAGGTTTCTTCTGTTTGGCAAGTTTATTTTTCCAAAAGACATGTTTGTGCTAAGATGTACTCTTTCCCACTGATACTCTAATACAGATGATCTAAGATGTGTAGTGAGATAGTAAAGGAATTGAAAAAAGTCTAAAAGAGCCAAATTTAACAAGTAATGTCTACCCAGGTTTGTGTATTGGGTGACAACACTGTTGGTCTGACAAAAGCAATGGAACACTCCAACCACTCTATAGCATTTGACCTGCTGTAAAGCCGTTTACTGATAAAGCTTTATCCAATACACACCAGAAGGTTTTCTTTGCCACATGGCCCTGGAATGTGAGAGAAGAATACACATCTTAACTTTGCTTTAATGTCTATGCACAGTTGTAATTCAGATTTGTATATTGTCAATGCTCCTAGCATTACCGGCTTTTAAAATCTCAGATTAGTTTGTTTGTTATTATTCAAAAGCAAGGTGGTACACAGACATTAACTGTTGTTGAATGAGGAATTTAGGATCAAAGCATATGACTATAATCAAGTATAAACTCCCTCTTATTCCAATTGATTCTCTTAATTTTTGCCAATCTATCTACTTGGTTCCTTTGTAAGAAACATTTTTGTTCTTTGCAAATAATAAAATACAGTGTATGCTTAAAAGCTGTCAGACTGTCTGAGCATTTAGACATCTTCAAGCTTTACCTGATACTCAGTACTAGTACATTTGATCATTTTATTTAAAAAAAAGCCTTTTCTTTATAAAGGGTGGTATCATGTCTACGTTTTTGCCATGTTTCTGAAACTAGTGTAATGCAATTTGACAAGTTCGGAAAATTCTGCATTTACAGGCAATATTAATGAAACAAGCTGGCTACATTCACAACATTTCCACACGCTATAGAAGCAGTGACCCTACAGAGCCTTTCAAGGGCACAGATTGCTGGGCATGCTCTACATCTTGGACCATTCAATCAATTTGGGACATAATACTCGTAGCTATTTGTTATGTGTTCTGTAAGAAATGTCCCTCCGCATAGACATGTTTGCGCTGTGGGTGTGTGCATGTGTGTGAGTTATATGTCAGACTGTGTTGTTAGTGACAAAACATGGGTTTGTGCATAATAGAAACACCCAGACACAGATAGAGGAACACAGATAAACACAAGGCTACACAAAACCATGAAACCAGTGTTGACAAGCACTACAGACATTCAAAAACGTTCACTGCTGACTACATGCACATAAAAAGATACTAATGCATATCAAACTATTTTATCACAGGCGAAAACCAAAACGCATGACACAAATATACATCTTTTTACTTCCAATTACAGGAACAACCACTAAGTCTTCCTGTTATAATAATCCATGCCAGGCTAGGAAAACTCAGCTCAACCCACATGCACAAGATATAGCATGCCAATCTGCATTTGTATTTGAAGGGCATGTCCAGGTTAAATGCTTTATACATTTTATGTAAGGCAAACAAAGAGGATGATGATGATAACTATAATAAAAAAATATAATAATCCAGATCCTATCCCTGAATTCATACGAGTGCAAGCGAACACATACCTTGGACTGGGAGCCAGTCCATCAGTCAGAGAGGGGCATTCTTGTAGTGCTGTGTGATCCTCCCCCATATCTCTTCATCACCCACAGCCATTTATGTGTCTATTATGGCCAATACACTTGTATACAACCAATCTGAATATGATACAGTACTCTTGCAATGACTTGTGTACATGTGTCCAGAGTTTTAGGCATTATTTTGTGTTATGAACTGGTTAATTCATAATAATTAACGTATGCACTTCAGGGTTAGGCCCATTGAAGTTAGAATCAATTTTTTTCTGATTGACACTCAGGCCAAAACCCTTCAAAAATGGATTAAAAGAAAAACTTTTCCGCTGAATGAATATCAACTGTCTGGCTATTACATGCACAATTCCCTGATGATCATATAACATGCCAGTTTGAAGTCAAGTACATGCATACAGGCCATCATGAAGGAAGAGAGGAAGAGATTAGAGGAGAATTATTGGTGTGGTCTAAACAGAAAAAGACAGACCGTTAGGAGAAAGGAGGCAGTCAGTAAGACACAGGATACAGGAGATAAGGGGTTTGGATTGGATCAGAAACACCGCCCTCCAGTATGGGACACTAGGTACAGTAAACTTAAGAGAGGATCACAGGAAATCCAGTAAGAAAAGGTGGTATGTTTGGGAACGCGAAGATGAAGGAGCAAAACTGCAGAGGTCAACATTATGTCTGCTCATGACGTCAAAGGTCAAGTAGTGTGAAAAGGAGGAGGACTGAAGAGGTTAGGCTGCTGATGACCAGAAAAACACAAGGAGAGGGGGGTTGTAGCTTTCCCCCCCCCCCCCCCCCAAACCAACCCCACCATCAACCACCTAACACACCCCCCACCCCCCACCGAGACCACCCCCCCAACCCCCACCCCAGACCCCCCGCGTCAGCCGTCCAGTGAACCCTCCACTGCGCCCACACGAACGCGAAATAAAGACCACCTCGTATGGCACCGCCCCGGCCTCCAGGTCCCGACGCACCCCCACAACCGCCCGCCCCTCGTTTGTTTCCGCTTTTCTTGGTCCCTCAAGATTGACGGTTTCTTGTGTCCCCTGTTTTCGAGAATTGAGGTGGCATTCACTTTGTCTGGAATTGTGGTAAACACTGAACTGCAGTATGCGCCATTTAACAACCGCATTACATTCTGTGCCCCCCAAAAAGGCCACGGACCAAAATGGTCGTTGACTTGAATGACCATAGTCATATAGTCTTTCCATGCTACTGTAATGTAAACATAAAGGAGGGTATTTTTTTGAAAAAAAACGATAAAAGCGTCACCAAAAAACATGGCTGAGTGATTGAAATAACTTAATACTTTTGTTTGACGGAAGCCAGAAATGCACAGGTAGTATTACAAACAACAATCTGTGAACCTGTTTATATAATAATGGTGGGGTTGGGTGACCGCGATCAAGCTATCCGCGCTTCAGAGATTCACAGTCAAGCCATCCGCACTTTAAATCCGAATGCTCCTATATACGCGATATGACGGTATTGCGCTGCTCGCTACAAGCTGACGCTGCGTAAGCACAGAGAAACAGACTAACATTTTTTAAACAGTTTTCATAGACTTTACAATTTTTTTTGGTGTAGAAACCCACATTTGCTAAATATATAAGTACGAAATATATTTTCATAATTGAATAGGTTGGGTACAGGGATTGAAAACAAAAGAGTACTACTTGCAAAAACGTACGAACGCCATTTACAGCTTGTTACAAATAATTAGTGGAAAGTCATAACCACAATCACGAGTAACTTAAATGACAAAAATCTCTAGACATATCAATCAACAGTCCAAAAGTGAACTAACGAGCAAGCGAGCACACAACCAGTAAGGTACACACACACACACAATAGCAACCGGGTCTATGGAAACAAGCTCAAAAGAAGCGAATAAGCTTTTTAAAAAAGGGCAAAACAAGCGAGTGAGTGTGAGCACAGTGTGAGTGCCAAACTGATCACTTAACAAAAAATATATAATAATATATATTTACCTTTTAAGATTAAAGGTTCAGGGATCAGGGAGCAAGGCCAAATAAGAAACATCATTTCAGGACCAGCCCAAAAACCTGCAACCTGAAACTACTAAAATTTGTAAGTGACTTTATAGAAAAATGATCCCAAAAGTCACTTAAAATAAGCAGACCTGGCAACCGTGACACAAACGCTTGAGTTCTGCTACCAAATACAGCATTGATTGGCTGTTAAGGTGACCAGCTGTTTACAACCGCAACAGTCAGAGATAAAAGACAGATTATTATTACTTATTGTAATTTATTATAATTGATAGGACCTCATTCATTAAAGTGAACAGGCTTTGCTCGGATAGTCGTTAAATGGCGCTTACCTGTAGTGTGGTATTACATGCAATATTATATGATTTGATTCTGAATGTGTTATAATTCAATTTATCATTTTTTTCCAGTGGGGCAAATACATTGCAATAAGCGGAGTTTTTGGAACTAAATCCGATATAAAGAGTGTCCTGATAACAAAAGCCGTATCTGTTTCCTGTCTCCTTAAACATTTCATTTCCCATACTGATGTTTTTACTGCTAATACACCCTCCTTTCTATACTTTCTCACGTTATGATAAGAAAAGATGTAGAATCTCGTTTCATTGGATGAAGAGACACATAAGACAAACCAAGAAATAAATAATAAAAAATGTAATAATAAAATTGTAGAAAAAGCTATAAAATTAAACTTTAGAAAAAGTCAATGCACTATAAGGCATACTATGACCTTAGCCAATACGCATGTGCATAACCAACTGTCACAACTGGGCACCCCTGGTCTGCTTGCACTACCACAGCACCATCCGTCTACACCCAGAGAGAGCTCTGAATCCCGAAAACATGGGAGGGCCCCTGGCAAGGAAGATTACGGAGAAGTAAAACCCAGAATGGGACCCAGAGCTGGGACAGAATCCAGTAGGGAATGGAACCCCAGTGAGAGAGAGAGCAGATACACAATGGAGACAACCATGGAGGCAACAATGAAGAAAGCATATCTGCATGTATCACTATAATTTTGTTTTGAAATGATTTTAGAGGCCAATATAAACCTGCAGATTCACTTTGCTCAGAGCAAAATTGTACAAAACCAGTTCGAGTGGTTAGCATAACAGAAACTACAAGTACAAATGTCACATGTTTCTTTGTAATTAAATAAATTAACCAGAGTATGCAGTGTCCACAGCCATAAAGTGTGTTGTGCTACATTTAGAGGTATAAGTATCAAACAATATTACACTTAACATAAGCTCTGTTTACAAAACGCTGTACAAAGCCCATTTGTTAATATATTTTAGTACTTTGGGATGTCTCAATTCAATTGTAAGACTGGTGTTGGTGCAGGTCCAGGCATATTTAATTGATTAGTATTGTTGTATGCTTTGCTTATGCTGGTGGAGTACACTAGTGGCATAGTAAAGCACCACTGAAGCAGCACACCATAAGATAAGGATTGGGTTTTTGGTAAGAGCTATGTTTATAATTTTTTGCTTACATTTCTGCTTCCTTTTTCATTAAAAAGAAATATGCTTTTTTATTTATATTTGTTACTTTTGGATAAAATGAGTTTACAAGGACATATTGAGGATGTAGACAAACTAATATCTGCTAGTAAGCGATTTTACCAGTCGTAAAGTAAAATGACACTAGCATGGACTTATTCTGAAAAAGTATAATCTGGTGCTGGATGTCACTGAGACTAGTAAGCCCTAAACAAAAAAAATTAATTCCCATGCAGAACTGTAGAGCTCTTGATAGTGGAGTAAGACCAAGTCAGAATCTTGACAGACAAATGACTGAGGACAAATCAGAGTACAAATACTAATGACTCCAAGGCAAGTACAAAACAACAGCAAAAAAGTAATGTGTGTGGACTCGAATACTGATGCTCTAGAGCCCATGGTGGCTTGGGTGTAAGAGTTAGCTGCTGGAAATGGCAGCTCCAGAGTGGGTTTGTAGGGATGTCCTTTTCCCTGACCTTGGTGGCAGTAGAACTGATCTGAAGTGAAGATTCTCAGCCAGGTTATAAGACATCAGCAGATAGAAAACAGGGAATAGGTACAGTTGATGGAGGAGAGTAAACACTAGGACTTGGGGAATATGGGCTCACAATGGAAAGGGATAGGGGCGTTGACAGGGATGGAGGAGCAACTGAAAAATGACTTACCGTTTATTAGGCCATGAGAGAGGTGATCTTGGTCACTTTGTCTGCACTGCTCATGTTCCTGGCCATCCTGCTGGCTTTCCAGTATTTTCACAATGTCCATTCGGTCAATGGTCTTTAGAGCCATGAGCAGGCTATCCACTGCAAAAATTCAAAGGAATTAATGGTCAGAGTAAAAAGAAGGCAAACAGAAAATGGGCAGAATGTTATTACATACACTTAGTCACACAGATGCATGATAACCTTATGTAAGTTGTCTCAGTTTCAAATATGTTATTTTTTTCTTTTTAGACAATTTAAAAAATTGTTAAGAATTGTTTACATATTAATACTCATTACATACTAAGTCTCTTATTGTCAAGAAATAATACTGTCGGTCTTATTGTGTTTACCTCATGGACATCTAAGGTATACAGTGGTGCTTGAAAGTTTGTGAACCCTTTAGAATTTTCTATATTTCTGCATAAATATGACCTAAAACATCATCAGATTTTCACACAAGTCCTAAAAGTAGACAAAGAGAACCCAGTTAAACAAATGAGACAAAAATATTATACTTGGTCATTTATTTATTAAGGAAAATGATCCAATATTACATATTAGTGAGTGGCAAAAGTATGTGAACCTTTGCTTTCAGTATCTGGTGTGACCCCCCTGTGCAGCAATAACTACAACTAAACGTTTCCTGTAACTGTTGATCAGTCCTGCACACCGGCTTGGAGGAATTTTAGCCCATTCCTTGTTTCACAGATGGGATAAGGTTCTTATGCTGGAATGCAGTGTTTTCTTTTCTCCAAACATAACGCTTTTAAACCAAAATGTTCTATTTTGGTCTCATCTGTCAACAAAACATTCTTCCAATAGCCCACTGGCTTGGCCACATGGTCTTTAGCAAACTGCAGACGAGCATCAATGTTCTTTTTGGAGAGCAGTAGCTTTCTCCTTGCAACCCTGCCATGCACCCATTTTTGTTCAGTGTTCTTCTGATGTGGCTGGACTCATGAACATTAACATTAGCCAACATGAGAGAAGCCTTTAGTTGCTTAGAAGTTACTCTGGGTTCCTTTGTGACCTCGCCAACTATTACACGCCTTGCTCTTTGAGTGATCTTTGTTGGTCGACCACTCCTGGGGAGGATAAATTTGGTCTTGTATTTCCTCCATTTGTACACAGTCTGTCTGACTGTGGATTGGTGGAGTCTAAACTCTTTAGAGATGGTTTTGTAACCTTTTCCAGCCTGATGAGCATCAACAGCTCTTTTTCTGAGGTCCTCAGAAATCTCCTTTGTTTGTGCCATGATACACTTCCACAAACGTTTGTTGTGAAGAGCAGACTTTGATAGATCCCTGTTCTTTAAATAAAACAGGGTGCCCACTCACACCTGATTGTCAACACACATTGATTGACAACACCTGACTGTAATTTCACCTTCAAATTAACTGCTAATCCTGGAGGTTCACATACTTTTGCCACTCACTAATATGTAATATTGGATCATTTTCCTCAATAAATAAATGACCAAGTATAATGTTTTTGCCTAATTTGTTTAACTGGGTTCTCTTAATTTACTTTTGCCCCCTCACACCTGATTGTCATCCCATTGATTGAAAACATATTTATGCAGAAATATCGAAATTCTAAAGGGTTCACAAACTTTCAAGCACCACTGTAACTTTAGAGGCTTACATAGCAGCACATTTTTCAAAGAGCACAAACATTTATATCTATAGATAAGAAATATATCTATGTCGGAAGTAGGAGGGGCCTTCACATTTTCACAAAATTTTCTTGTACATCAAAAAGACATTTTGGTATGACTTAAAAGGCTCTATATGTTAAATAAACCCATGGTGGTAACACTTTACTGTAAGGGTACATGAAATAGCTTTAACTCAAGTAGCATTTCATGAGTGATTAATCATTAATTCACAGATGTAACACATCATAAGTCATCATGACTATATATGAAGTGAGCAGCTGTCATGCATGCCTTCATGCAGGAGCAATATATGAATTCATGTAGTAATTAAGATAGAGCATGAATATTAAGCATTACTAAAGCATTACTTCTTTGTGAGTTCATGTGTAGCTCAAAGTAAGGTAGAGTTACCTCCAAGGTTTATCTGCTTTTAATGTGGTCTGGTGATCATCCTGCAATCTATCCACAATTAGAAACAGCCTTCATAGTTACAAAACTATTTCTGAATTTGGTAAAAAAAAAAAAGCCCAGAAAATGCGTCCAAGATCTTGTTAGCTGACATGTCTTTAATTAAGGTTTATTTGTTTCTTGCTATAAGCCCTGCCACTTCACTCTCCCTTTGCAAGTCAAGCTGCTTTCTAATCTGTACTGGTTAATGGACTGTTGTCTATCTAACATTTTTTACCCTGGTGTTCTCTTCAGGGTCACGAAAATCTGGAGGTTCAAATTGGTGTGAAACCCCTGGAGTGAAGAGGTAAGGATGTCTCATGTTTCCAGTCAGTACATTGTAGTTAGTGTAGAAAGTGTTAACAGTACACTTGGATGGCAAACATGATAGAGTCTCAGGCCTGTTCATTCATAGTTGATGAAACACTTACTCTTGACCCTATTGCCTTCACGACTGACCCACAAATTAAGCAGGGTTGAACTCTGTTCCAGGAGTGAATTGGGGTTCTCCACACGGATCCTGTTAATTTCATCAACACTGAATTGGAGTACTCGAGCCAGCTCTATGCAGGGATAAGAGATAACAGTTTAGAACACATATAACGTATAAAGTGCTATACAGTTAGGTACAGTATATACACAAATACACTTCTGAAACATGTTCTAATCCATAGTCAGTCATGTAATGTAATGAAATACTTCATTACAGTACATGAGTATTTTTTGGGAGTATCTGTACCTTACTTGAGTTTTTAAAATTCTGTCAACTTTCACTTTTACTTCACTACATTCCCTAAACCCCCCACTCAATAAAATGCATACACTTACTCCTATACATTTGACCTAAACATCTTTTTTTACGTTGTTACTACAAAATAAAACTGTTGTAAGATCTTTGTGAGACTGCAAGCAAGCAGATTTGATGATTTGTGATCCTAACTTGCAAATTATCTGCTGGTGTGTTTTGTTGATTTACCCACATCAGATCCTAGCAGGTTCTGGTTTGATTGTGTTCTTGGGCTATTGCTACCATGAGGTTTTATCTACTAAGAAGAATACAAAGCACTTCTGTAAGTCGCTCTGGAAAAGGGCGTCTGCTAAATAATGTAAATGAAATGTCAGTTTCTGATTATGAAAACCTTGTTTTTCTTTAAGTGTGAGGTAGGCTCAGTTTTTAAGGTAGTTTATAGGCTTAAAACAATAAAACTTCATAATTCTCAAATTCTGATTGCTTGCTTTTTGTTTACAGCATTTACTTTTACCTTGACTTTTGATACCTAAGGACATTTAATATCATAAAATTACTTTTAATACTTAAGTAGAGTAAACAGCATGTACATTAAGACTTTTAGTCAACTAATATTTTAAGAGGTGACTTTAAATTCTACCAACTTTATTTATACTTTTACTTAAGTGCAAATTTCAGGTATTTTAACCACTACTCAATGACAGACATGTTGAGTTCTACACTGACACAATCTGTTTAATGTATTATTAAATAAAGTTTGTCATTTTAGCATTGAGAAGACTTTACAATGACATAATATAACTGTAGCAAATTCATTATTTACATATCTACACCTAGTCCTAACCTTAACCTCAGTAAGCTAAAGCAAATCTTTTGGCTCTTTGCTTTTTCCAAATAAAAATTGTAGTTTTTGTATCAAGCAGTTTTCCTTTTGAGGACAGGAAAATGTCCCCACAAGGTAAAAAATGTCTATCTTGATTTATACACTTCACCACACACACACACTCACCAGCCCAACTCAGTCCCAGTTGTTCCGCTATTAAAGCCATTTTTAACTCGGTCCTTTCCACGGTGCTCATTGATGCTGTGGAAATGAGGACCATCCCTGGGCTTAGACCTTTCTGGATCTGATGCACAAATCTTTTACACACAACGATCAAGCTATGGGTAGCATGAGGTATGGACGTGAAGACATGCATGATAGTTAGGACATTTCCTTTAACTGATAGCTGGTTCATTGAGAGTACTGTATCTCTCTCTAAGGCCAAGGGTGAGTGTTCTTCCTTACGATCCTCACCGTGCCCAATCTGATATCGGCATAACAAAGGAGTGAGTGTTCTCCTTCGATTCCTCACTGCTCCAATCTGCATATCTATTACCATTAAGATTTACTACTCCGTATGCATTTCATTTCACATAAATAGTAACAGATGTGTTAATAAAAGTGTGAAACTTCTGGGTTAAACCTTTAGCATGGTGGCATGGTGATATTTAGGTTGCAAAGTCTACTTGCTGACTCTCCTCCGCATAATACTTGGTAGGCTTGCGTAAGAAGGATAAAAATATCCTGAAAAAAATAAATCAATCTCAAAAAAAACCTTATAGGGTCCTTAACTACTGTCTCTTACCTGCCAAAACATATGGATATATGGAAGGTTAAAGGAAACACAGGCTAAAATAAAACCTAAAATATTGGTTTCATACATTTTTTCTGTGTTTATAAAATTTTAATTACTAACTGCTTGAAATAAATAACGAGACAGAGAGCATTGGTCAAGGTAGTTTAATAAATATACTGAAACCAAATTGATTTAAATACTTACTTTCACAGAAGGGGCAATCTGTTATCCCTGAAGGCCTGAAAACTGAAGCATCGTGGCTGTTGGGTAGCTTTTCGTATGGGGACCAAGTTCCCAGAGCACTCCAAGTTTAATGGCATGCCCTCCATTACCTGAGAAGGATGGCACAAATTAGTAGGGAACGTGCAGTAGTGCAATAATCATCAAACTTTCTAACACCTAAACATCCAGATACTCCTTTGTCGTTGTTAGAGTAACACTAATATATTGTTACAGATTTGCTAAGCCCAGAATATGGGGCACAACACTGCAGCATTCTTAAATTTAATAAGAAATAAAAATTTCACAAAAATACAAGTTTCACATATGCATATTTGCTCATTTGCGTGTGCTTGTGTGGCGCAGGAATCTAATACACTAGCACACCTCCTCAGGGACCCAATTTAGAGTCCTGGTAGTGCCTTAAAGGAGTGAGCAGACTGAATGCTAAGCAACATTTGGCTGGCACTGCTCGCTTTATAAGCAATGATGATATGCTCAGGTTTGTACCACCCAGATTAATTATTTGTGATGGATCTGTACTCCGCAGCATAAGAACTGTATGTGGATCATGGGACTTACGTTGGATTTGTTTCTATTTAAGAATTATTTCTTCATTGTGGCGATATAATGGTGCACTGCTCTTTTCTGTAAAATTTGCTTGTGTTATAAATATAACGGGATATTCAGTGGTGCTTGAAAGTTTGTGAGCCCTTTAGAATGTTCTATATTTCTGCATAAATATGACCTAAAACATCATCATATTTTCACACACGTCCTAAAACTAGATAAGAGAACCCAGTTAAACAAATGAGACAAAAATGTTATACTTGGTCATTTATTTATTGAGGAAAATGATCCAATATTACATATTAGTGAGTGCCAAAAGTATGTGAACCTCTAGGATTAGCAGTTCATTTGAAAGTGAATGTAACTATGATACAGGCCCTCCAGCCTGTATCCATCATATTTAGCTCCCCCTGCCTTCTTCTTACACAGCAATTGGGACTGTAGCCACCTGCTGGTCTTTCCTATATATACCCCTCTTCTTGTGCACTTTTTTTGTCTGGCTTCATCACACCGTGGTTTGCATTGGCTCCTGTTTGCTTCCGTCTTCTCCCATACTCCATGCTGGTTTGTATTCCTCTCCTTGTCTTGCCTCTTTGTGTCCCAGTCTATGTTCCTCTGTGTCCTTTGTATTGGTTAGTTGTCTTAGGTTTAAGCTGTGTTTTGTGTTTAGCATTGTTATTGTGTGTTAGCATTGTCTGTATTAGCTTTAGCCTTGTTAGCCTGTCTCATGTGTTAGATGTTTGTTGTGTTAGTGATCATTCTTAGTTTAGTTTTGTTTGGTTTGCACGCGTGTTGCACTATGTCCACTGTAAATAAACCTTCTTCACTTGCACTTACATCCGCCTCCCATTTCCTTCCGTGCCAAGAGCGTGACATTGAAATTAGAGTCAGGTGTTTTCAATCAATGGGATTATTTAAAGAACAGGGATCTATCAAAGTCTGCTCTTCACAACACGTTTGTGGAAGTGTATCATGGCACGAACAAAGGAGATTTCTGAGGACCTCAAAGAGTTGTTGATGCTCATCAGGCTGGAAAAGGTTACAAAACCATCTCTAAAGAGTTTGGACTCCACCAATCCACAGTCAGACAGATTGTGTACAAATGGAGAAAATTCAGAACCATTGTTACCCTCTCCAGGAGTGGTCGACCAACAAAGATCACTCCAAGAGCAAGGCGTGTAATAGTTGGCGAGGTCACAAACGACCCCAGGGTAACTTCTAAGCAACTGAAGGCCTCTCTCACATTGGCTAATGTTAATGTTCATGAGTCCACCATCAGAAGAACACTGAACAACAATGGTGTACATGGCAGGGTTGCAAGGAGAAAGCCACTGCTCTCAGAAAAAGAACATTGCTGCTCGTCTGCAGTTTGTTCAAGATCACGTGGACAAGCCAGAAGGCTATTGGAAGAATGTTTTGTGGATGGATGAGACCAAAATAGAACTTTTTGGTTTAAATGAAAAGTGTATTGTTTGGAGAATGGAAAACACTGCATTCCAGCATAAGAACCTTATCCCATCTGTGAAACAAGGTGGTGGTAGTATCATGGTTTGGACCTGTTTTGCTGCATCTGGGCCAGGATGGCTTGCCATCATTGATGGAACAATGAATTCGTAATTCATAAGGAAAATATCAGGACATCTGTCCATGAACTGACTCTCAAGGTCATGCAACAAGAGACCCACAAAAGACCATAAGCTCACAAGTCGTTCTACCAAAGAATGGTTAAAGAAGAATAAGAAGTTAATGTTTTGGAATGGCCAAGTCAAAGTCTTGACCTTAATCCAATCGAAATGATGTGGAAGGACCTGAAGCAAGCAGCTAATGTGAGGAAACCCACCAACATCCCAGAGTTGAAGCTGTTCTGTATGGGGGAATGGGCTAAAATTGTTGATAAACTTGGAGATCCTCTGCCCGTCTTTGCTCCTCAAAAACTCTCTTTTGCTTTTGTACCAAATCATGATTACAATCACATGTTGACATCACCTCAAATCACATCATTATTTAGTTTTTATCTCACTACTAGACCTAAATTGCGCTGTCACAACTTTTTTGGAATGTGTTGCAGGCCTGAAATACAGGAATGAATGATTATTAATGAAATGAAATTGGTCAGAAAAACCTTGAAATATATTGGGTTCATACTGTGTGCAATTAGGGCGGCACGGTGGCTCGGAGGGTAGCATTGATGTCTCCCAGCGAGAAGCTCCTGCGTTTGATCTCAGGTGGAGTGGTCTATATTGAGTCTGCATGTTCTACCTGTGTCTGCATTGGATTATTCCGGGTACTCTGTTTTCCTCCCATAGTCCAAAGACATGTGAGTTAAATTAATTGGTGTTTCTAAAATGGCCCTATGTGGGAGCGTTTGTGCCCTACAATAGATTGGTGCCCTGCCTAGGATCAAGTGAATAAGACAATGAATGAATGTTTTCAATGAAATAAAAGTCAAAGTAAATGTAAGAAACACTGCATATATTTTCATTTACATGTAATTTTTTATTTACATTTACATACTGCCCAACTTTTTTTCTGATTAGGGGTTGTATTATACTTTCTGTCAGAATTTTTCAACCCCCTCCATAGATTGTCACAAAAGGAGTGGCACAGTGGCACAGCGGTAAGTGTGGAGTCTGCATGTCCTCCCTGTACCCATGTGAGTTTACTCCGGGTACTCTGATTTCCTTCCACAGTTCAAATACATGCATTAAATTAATTGATGTTTCTGAAGTGCCCTTAGTGTGTGAGTGTGTGCATGTGTTTGCGAGTGTATATGCCCTACGATGGATTGGCACCCTGTCTAGGGTCGTTCCTGCCTTGCTCCCTGCTTTCCCCAGCGCTGATCAGTAGTCAGCAGATAAGAAAATTAATGAATGAATGGTATGTCACCCACCGATAGTCTGTTTCACCTGAAGTTGGGTTATAACATGGCTTACATCATTGGTAACTCAATAATGCTCACCTTAATTTTGCTTCAGCTTGCGATGTGGTTATATAAAACACACCCCAGGGGTGTGGTTCTTGGTCTTTTGCAGGGATAGTTAAACTATGGAGTTTTTCTGTCAGAACATCTGAAAGAGGAGATATTCTCATTGCACCAAAAGAGCAATGGGTAAAATATGATACCTAGGACCTTGAACACTTCTAAGACACCATGGGAGCATTGTATGGACCGTTCAAAACTTTGGTCACAGCAGCAAACCAACGTGCTCCATGGGAGAAAGCCCAAAATTTTCTAATGAGACCTTGTGTGTCTTACCTCTATGTCTCTGCTGCGAGCTACTTCAATGAAGTTCTCGTGCTGCTCAAGTGTCTTGTCCATCTTGTCATCAGTCATGCAGTAGCATCGCAGTTTGCCTTCTCGTACCTCATTCATCTTGGCAAACACCACAAATTTTGCCATGTAAGGAACTGCTGACAGCTCACGGTACAGCAGGTTGGCAAAGGACACTGCTTCTGCTGTCCGAGGACAGTCTGCTAGCCAAAAACTGTGATATAAAAATAAAAACACAAAACACACAGCAAGTTGTTATGAAAGGAGCAAACTCATGATTCAGAACTTCAATACTCAAATTTCTTAAAACAAAAGGAACAAATGAATTGTATTAAGGTATTTTTGAAAGTTAAGCTAAGGGGCTTGAGCAATTTACTTTCTCTTACCGTGCAGACACATTGGTGGTGAAATTGGCACAGTCACTGGCATACATAAGCTTGGTGGTACCAGTTATATCCTCCCACTGAGCTGGGTCAGTTCCACCTAGGAAAGCAGGGAGACTTTTACTAAGCTCTTGTAGCATTTTGTAAATTGTTCTATGTGCAATAACTGAGACATGTCTCTGACACTCATGATGCTAGCCAAAGCTTCTTTTCAAACTGCAGCTCATGCAATGTCAAAGAGGAACTGTATTCTGTATACATCAGTATATACAAAGATTCCATGGGTTATATATTGTTTAATGGCAGATATTGTGGATATGATGATGGGAGTGGTGGTGCTATTGTACTCAACAAGACAATAAAGCAAATTACTGTATGCTTGTGTTTAAATCTCCCGATGCTTAGGTACTATTCATGATTGAGATGTTTTTCCCATGATTAAAATCTTCATCATAATGGTAGGCTATGTAATTTTCATGTCCTAAATTAACAGAAATCACATACACCTGCAGTGGTAATGGAAAGTTTGTGAAACCTTAGAATTTTCTATATTTCTGCATAAATATGACCTAAAACATCATCAGATTTTCACATCTGTTCTAAATGTGGATAAAGGTAACCCAGTTAACCCAACATCTTCAAATCTGGGATGTACCCCATGCGACAGGTAGGCTGTTTAGTTTCTGTCCAGGTTTAGAGGGGTGTGGTTTTACTTTTATGTAGCTTAGTAAGTAATAAAAAGTCACTTTGGTGTGTTTACCTATGCAGTTCTTTATCTGCTTTGTGCCTTCTCTTGCATGCTGTGGTGAGTCAGAATAATTGTTTATGCACAAATACTCGATTGTTAGATGCTTGATTGTGAAACCGATGATTGTGACACCAAAGAAGGTATTCATAGGCTGATGTGTAAAGTGTGACAGTGTCCTGTTGTGGAAGCAAGCCTTATTAAATGACTGGAGTCTTACTGGACTGGAGTGATGGTGGTACCTGAACACCTTTGTACATTGATTTGTAGTGTGAGTGATTTGTACGAGCACCATCGTTGACTGTTGACTAATTGGAGCTCTGTCGTGGTTTTGTATTGTGTATTCTCTGATACTAAACCCTTTGTCTATTCTTCTGTTGCTGCGTAGGTGTCATTCATTCATTTATTTATATTCTTATCTGCTTAATCCTGGTCAGCGTCATGGGATAGCTGGTGTCTGCTGGGATCAAACCGAGGATGCTGGAGCTGTGAGTGACCTCGCTGCTGTGCCACCATGCCACTCTGCATTGGTCACTTTTTTAACTGAAATTTTTTTTTGAAAATCACTGCTCTGATTACCGACAATTTTCACTGTAACCAAAGTTAAAAATCAAGTGCATCTGTGGGTGAAAGGCCCAAGGTGGCATAGCCTAGGGCACTGGTTACGTGGATTAGATCTGCTGCTACTCCTTAGGGGGTTACACTCACATGAACATGAACTCCTCCCACAACATTTCTATTGGATTCAGATCAGGACTTAGAGTTGGCCATTCCAAAACATTAACTTTATTCAACTTTATTCTTTGTTAGATCAACCAGTCTGCTTAGGGTTATTGTCTTGCTGTCTTGTCTGTTTATACCTCTTGATATTTTCCTTTAGAATTTGCTGGTATAATTCACTGTTCCATCAATGCTGACAAGCCACCCTGTTCCAGATGCAGCAAAACAGGCTCAAACCATTATACTATCACCACTATCTTTTACAGGTGGCATACGGGTATTATGCAGGAATGTAGTCTTTTCTTTCTCCAAGCTTAATGCTTCTCATTTAAACCATAAAGTTCTATTTTGGTCTCAACTCTCCACAAAACATAATTGCAGTATGCTCATGAGAGCTTTGGCAAACTACAGATTGGCAGAAATGTTCTTTTTGGAGATCAGTGGCTTTCTATGACACTATTTTAAGATGGTTTTATAAAGCTTTCCAGCCTGATGAGCATCAACAGTTCTTTTTCTGAGGTTCTCAGAAATTTTTGTTTGTGACATGAACCGTTTTCACAAACGTGTTGTGAAGATCAGACTTTGATAGATCCCTGTTCTTTAAATACAGCAGGGCACTCACTCACTCACACCTAAATGTCCTCCCATTTATGAAAACACCGGATTCTAATTTCACTTTCAAATTAACTGCTAATCTTTGAAGCTCAAATGCTATTGCTACTCACAGGTATGTGATATTGGATAATTCCCTCCAAATAAGTAAATGACCAAAAATAATATTTTGTCTTATTTGTTTAGTTGGGGTTTTTAGGACTATCGAATTCTGATATTTTATGTAACATTTATGTAGAAATCTAGAACATTGAAAGTGTTCACAAACTTTTAAACACCACTGCAATTCTCAAACTCACATGAAGTTTGTGAATAATTAAATTCTGGTGATTGTAATTATTTGTTGTCATATGACTGGGAAAACATGTTGTAGACCAAACAAAATGTTAAACTGGATCCAACAGAACATTTTGGAGGAAAACATTTTTAGTTAAACCATATGTGAATAAATAAATTGTTTTTTTATGAAGAATTTTAAAATGACAAAAGCACTGCTTGCTTCTATATGTTTGCCCTTTAGTGTACATTAATCCACTTGATCTTATGTGCAACATACATATGCATTTATATTGGGAGCAATAACATAACATACCACTGAATTAACTGCAATACTACAAATTAAGTATAATTTATTTATTTTTTAAATTTCTGGGTATTGCTGTTTTGTTTATTTTTATGTTAAAGTATAGTAAAGCATCCTGATTTACCCCCACTTATCCTGGTCAACGTCATGGAGAAGGGTCTGGAGCCTAACCAGACCCTACTGGGCACAGTTAGGTAATATATTCTGACAGGACACCAGTCCATCTCAGAGTTTCGTCAACACACCACCCGACCTTCAAAATTGCAGGCCCTGCAAGCATTTTGATAGCCAGCCAGCAGCAGACGCAGAGCTACTTTGTTTATATTATGTGGTATAGTTTGTACAGCTATGTATGCTTGTAGGGAGGATTATGTGACTATGAATCATGAATTAATTACAAATACACTTGTGATAAGTTATAAATGACAATTTAGACTTCAGGAGCATTTCTTGAATACTTGTCATACTGGGGCACACACAGAATTTAGAGGGGCATGGCTGCACCCCTTTGATTGCTAATCATTCATAAGGGCACAACTGTGCATAAAAACAATCCTGTTAGACAATAAATAGATTAAGTAATTTAACAATAAAGTGGGGGTTGCACGGTGGGTAGCACCATCACCTCACAGCAAGAAGGTCGTGGGTTCAGTCCCAGAGTGGGGTCCTTTCTGTGCGGAGTCTGCATGTAATCCCTGTAGGTTTACTCCGGGTACTTCGGTTTACTCCCACAGTCCAAAGACATGCATTAGGATACTTGATCACACTAAATTGGCCCGCTCTGAGTGTATAGATTAATGGGTCTCAATGTCAAATTTTTAAAATTGATACACCTTGTGTCTGTCACTGAAATGACCATTTTATGCTGAATAGAGACATTAAATAAGCAACCAAACAAACAAATAATAAGGTGGGCATTACTCTGTTCCAAATCCCAATGAAAAATAAAGAACAAATTAACAGTAAAGACTTTTTTATAATTGTTAATTTTGTTTTGGTAACGTAACTAATGCCCTTGCTTTAGTGCTCTAAAGGTACTTTTGGTAGGTTATACAGTTCTAATGCCAAACCTATAGCTATTACCTTGCCCTGCGCGTGGCTGACATTCTTTTTTAAATATTTGAGGATAACCATTACTACATGTGCAAAACCCTTAATTAAACTGGCCCTGATGATGTGTTAGCCACCAAACTTTTGGAAGATGCGGGACATTTTGGGAAATGTAGTGCCTTTAGAGAAATTTGCCGTGGCGTGTCCCATAGCGTCAGCAACTATTTCCATCGTGACTGTAGTGGCACATCACATTTTACTGGGGCACATGACCCAGTAAAGTGGGTCTGATGACACCCCTGTAAGACATACTGAATCCTTGAATGACATATCATGGCTGTATGTGTGTATATATGCATATGTATGTATTATTTAAAATATTTAACTCATTGTTGACTCCTTGTTATATCCAAGATCTGCTTCATTGACTATTGTCTATTACAGTTTAACTGGACCTGTTTTGTTCTCTCAGAATTCCTAATATTATACAGAACCTCCGTCCTATAAGCAATTACGGTTCAAAGGACTCAGAAACTTGGTGGCTACGTCCTATAAAGACAAAAGTACATACTAGACAGGACACCAATTATCACAGGAAATCACACACTTACAAGCAGGAACAATTAGTAGCCAAGTACAATAGCCAGTCCACATACTGAAAAAGACATGAACATGAAGAAATCTCCAAAGAAACAGCAAATTGAGGATTGAGTGTGAATCCCTGGAGATGTCTGTAACAAACACTCTTGCACCACCATGTTAACCATTACTGTTATTATTACTACTATTATCATGCATTCTTCTAAACCCAGTGGCCATGCTAGAATAATCATACCAATGACGCTGCAGAGTAGACGGAGACTGGTGGTGTCACCTTCACCAGAATCTCGAGGGCTTTCCCTCCATGATGGAGGCAGTGGGATGCGCAGGCCAATGGGCCGGTGGAACTTACGACGCCTTGGCTCTACTGTCACCACGGGGCTGAAGGTGGCTTGGTTCCCCAGTAGCTTGGCCACTAGCTCATCTGGGACCGGCTGGGCCTGAGTGCCAGGTTTGGAAATAAAATGAAAGGGTGTAGGGATGATGTTGGAAGAGTTGTGGAATGAATAATAAGGGTGGAAATGATTTCGGAATATATAATAACGTGCGAATTGAACGTTGGAGTTGGAGGGCAAATGAGTGAAAATATATGATGATGAATGAAAAAAATGGTAGTGGGTCAGAATCAAAGTAAAATCATATGGGATGAGATATGGGATAAAGCAAAGGGAAAACAGAAAAAATATTAATATACACTTTTTAATATTTACACCATGATGTAGAACAACATGCAAGACACGATCTGAATAAGTAGGAATATTTATTTTCGCATAAGAAGTTTCACTTTACATAAATTTAAACCAATGATGAAGAATGATTCATTCACAGCAAATACCTTGTTTACATTGCTAATGACCCTGTGGGTCACTGAAAGCAAGAATAATTATAAGTGAAAAAACCTTGACAAGACATGAACATTATCCTTGAATAAAAGAGAAAGCTTGATATGTTTTAAGACAGTGCGTGGTGGAGTGGAAGCATTTCTTTCAGATCACTAAAAAATCTGCTTTAAAAAGACATCATGTCAAACTTGTTTGTTCTTCTTTTCTCAACATTCAACAAGTTCCTTACCAAGGTAATTTTGATTAACGTCCAGTAAAGCATGAATAATAATTTTTTTAGGGGCTAATTTAATCTCCACAGTAACTGTATTATGCAATTAAAAGATTGCAAGTTATAACCATAGAATTAATTTAATAGGTTTACACCCTGCCCATTACTTTTCATCAAACATTTTATGCAACGTAGCTTATCATGCTTATCACAACCATGGATACTCGATTAGGAAAGTACACAAAAGGCACAAACCAAAGCAAACAATATATGTTAAGGTGTCGACAGTTCTAAAATGGTTCTTGAAGTCCTCGTCATTCTCACCGCTGCATGCAAAACGAACCCGTTTTAGTCACATGTCTCTGGGAAATTGGCCTGAAACCAATGGCAAAAATTTTTTGGCTGGTTAGACTACCCCCGCTGGGCCAATCAGGTCAACTCTCCTGCTGATTCGTGAAGCCACAGCACAGTAGAGGGGGAAGTCAGTGAATTATGCGTCGATGCGCTTCTGCCCAGCACCTCCTGCACTTTCTATTCTAGAAAAAAAGGCAGAGAAAAGATGATTGGCCAGTATACAATGACTGATCGCATTATTAGATACATCTCCTTGTTTCTACACTCATTGTCCATTTTATGAGATCCACTTACCGTATAGACGAGATTAATTTATTGCTATTGTACAGAATACTACTTAAGTGTTAGAAATTAAGTGGCAATTTTAATGGTGTTTTAATACCATTTTCAGTCTACACCGACACTGACCTTCATCCATGCCATTGAGGATAGTTTCCAAAACTTCATCACCATAGCGGTTCCGATGCTCTTTCCAGACAGAGCCATTCTCACTCCTTAAAACCACCAGTTCCCTGTCTCCCCGACCGAGTGCTGCAAAGTGAGGAATCTCTACAATCACGGGTCTGTTGGAAAACCAATGACCAGCAGTTTTTTTTCAGTTGTAATGTCAGTGGCTGTACATTTGCCAAAGGAATATCAATTTATAATAACTGGATGTGTGTTGAAGTCTTGAATATGTATCATCTCTCATTTAATATTATACTTTGAAAAAGGGGCTTCATGGCATCAGACATTGCCTTCAATATTACAATTCTTGTTCCTTGGCATATTATTAATAGACTTTTAAAATTATTTGTAAAATTATTACATCTCACCCCAAAAACTGCATGCCAGATGGACCCAGGGAGATGATTCGACTGGCTAAGCCCTCACCCTCCACTAAAGGAGGTGGAGTGGTCAGTTTCTGAGGTTTCACCAAGCGGCAGGTGATGCGTGTTGGTGCTGCACATGTCCGTGGTGGTATAATGACACGTAGACCATTGTGTCTGCTTCCCCTCATTGAGCCACCACGTGCATCAACCATGAAACTAACCAAGAAACTACAAAACCAGAAGAAAAAACCATTTAGTGTGAAACACTGAGATGTACTAAGGGTGGAAATGATCTCAAATTAAATTATAGCTGAAGGGTGTCTAATATTGTCCACAGAGGGTAGTGTTTAGCTGAGAGCTTCCTCCTTAAAAGCAGGAAATCAACAGGTACAACTAGTTATTTGAAGACCAAGACCAACTAATTAAACAATAATTTCAGGTGTAGCATCTGCTGTGCTAGAAAAACTGCAGCCATTTACGGATAAGACTGGACACCCTCGGTATGACTTGGTATGGTAGCTATGGTATATACTGTCCCCACTGCACCCACAGTAAAGATGGGTAAAAACAGTTAGAAGAAATTCATGTTTTGGTGACTTAACTCAATCTCACACTGGAAAATGAGAACATCTAACCTTTAATTGAAGTAAATTTAGTCTGGGAAAAAATCCCCATTAAGAAATTATTATGTTTAACCAAACCACATGTACTACAGGTATTGGCTCTCTACGTTTAATCCTTTGTAGAACCTCTCTTTGCCAATAAAACTGCACTTAGTCTTCTCCTATAACATCTTAGAAGGTTGGAGAATGCAGGATTTTTTTAGACAATCACTGTTTACATAATCTCTCCAGATCATTCAGGGTCCTAGCTACACTTTTAGGGGACTCAGAAACTTGAATTTGTGTTCAGTAAACTATTTTTGTGTTGATCTGGACATATGTTTGAAATCATTGACCTGCTGGAAGATCCATTTATTCCCCATTTTTAGTTTCTTTGGCAGAGGCAGACATATTTTGAATTAAAATGTCCTGGTATTTCATGTTCAGGAGTACATATCCTAATGAGGCTCCCTGTGCCTTGGAGGAAGAGCAGCCCCAGCAACGCCAGCTGCTTACATTTTTGGTTACTTGACAGGAAAGGCTCTTACCTTTACTCAGGTATTTACTCAGGGTGAGATTAAGTTAAACCACCAGTTGAAGTACTTATCATTCT
Source organism: Ancistrus triradiatus (assembly GCA_025084515.1). Taxonomy (NCBI): domain Eukaryota; kingdom Metazoa; phylum Chordata; class Actinopteri; order Siluriformes; family Loricariidae; genus Ancistrus; species Ancistrus triradiatus. The sequence goes on from JAJAGP010002801.1 coordinate 47,097, forward strand.
TTTACTCATCCTCACCAGGGCTGCCAGTAATTTTGAAGGGGACTGTAGTTTATCTTTCTGGATGACATAATGCCAGTAATTGTACAGTATAAACAATTGCAGTTTCAAACATTGTGCATTTACCCAGTGTGAATGGGGCTGGCCACTGGACTAACATTATCTGAGGTCTCTGTGGCTGGACTGCTGGGGATCAGGGAGTCTTCATCGTACTCTTTGGGCAATGGGATAGGGGTTTGCTGCTGCACAGGTAAATGGCAAAACATAAAACAGACATGAATTCTGAGTAAACAACACACTGCTCTATGATGCACATATACAATAACCTTACACCTCTTAAAAGATTTTGCAACCATAAATAGTAATCTACTGAATAAACCAAGTGAAATGTTATGAACATAGAATGTGTTAAAAGGTTTAAGAGAAAAGTGGATAGTGCACCTGCTCCATGTCATGCTCTTTTAACATCACTGTTTCAGGAGAGACATAGGGAATCCTTGAAACAGCAGGTGAGTAGTTTCTGTGAAAATATTATAGGTTTATGAATTTTATGTGAATAATTAAAAAGTAAAATTGGATCAAATCTATTTTCCCGCATTATGCCAGTTCTCACATTTTCTACATTTTGCTCATTGTAAACTATGACCTGAATTATGAATTCCTGATTTACATTCTCATCATTCACATGTCCTCTACTATTTATTCTGCCTTATAGGCTGCCTTTCTACATTACATTTAAATAAAATTCAAAAACATGACCGTAGCTCTCTATCACTCTAACAGGAACTTTGATGACGGACATCATTTACTTACCTGGTCATCTCTGTTCCCAGCAGCTCCTCACCTGCCACAGGGGAAAAATGTTAGAGAGAAAACAACCAGAGGATCAGGGGTACATTTAAGACAGAGAAAATGGGTAAGGGATTACAAGTCACCACATCTTAGGTAATAATAATAAGCAAAGGTTTCCCAAAGGATTCCCAGCACTAAGGTTATCCTAAAGTGGTATAATTTCATTCTGAAATAATTAAGAGTGTCTTGAATTTGGAATGTCTTCTGGATTTGTGCAATGCCCATTAATCCAGAGGAAAGCATTCTGGAAATGCTGCACTTAAACAAAAAGGGGAAATTGTAGATTAAGTTGCTGTGTGACAAAGAAGGAAAGAAAGAAAAATGGCAAGTATGTGAGATTTGACAACAACAGTTTGACAACAACAATTAACAGTTTTAGTAAAGTTTAAATTTACACAAATGTAATGGCAATCCAAAAAAGGCAAATATATTTCCTATTCAGTATGTAATATCACTGGCTTTCATTAGTTTAAATCAATTCAAAGTGCCACATTTGTTATAGGGTGCTTGGAAAACTTAACTGAGCTGAAACCAAGTTAATTAGCAACCTTGTTGTCGTGAGCTGTCCCAGTCTACTAGTGCAGTTATTGTGAAAGGATGCAAATAGAATGTTTACGTGCCAAAATATGTATCACATAATATAATAAATCTTCTGGCCTTCACTGCAATTCACTACTGGTCTCCACACTGCCTCTGGAAGCAACATCAGGACAGGATGCTCCTCAGTAGCTTTATGGATTGAGTTTATATGGCCAAGAATTAATATACAACTCTAAACATCATATAAAGTGACACAAATTGGCTGGAGGGGTGTAAATAACATACTGCCTCTGGATTCTATAGGGGAAACGCATTACATGGAGAGATAAATTATACTTCACCAGCTGAAGGTCTGGTGGATGAATCTGGGCTTTTTAAAAATGAACAACCAGATAACAGGCCAGTGTTACCTGTCAAAGTGGTCATGTTCCAAAATCCAACTGGAATGTTTCCCAGAACATTGATAAAAAGTAGTTTTCACTGTTGTATTGACAATCCACAGCTGTACACATAAGCTAAATTAGATGAGCTATCCCATTTTACAAGATGAAGCAATGTGTAAAGGAAATCAAACACTGGACACCTACTTCCTCTTACTGAATTCTGATGCGACAGAATTAAACTGAGCTGCTGGTTGCTAGAAGTTTTCTTATTATATAGCAACAGCTTTTGTTGCACCATGTCTAGCAAAAGTTCCCAGTGTGACAACTGAAACTAATATCTCATTTAAGGCTGCCAGTTAAACTTTGCATTGATTAAAGTACCTAAAAGAACTTTCAATCTATCACAATCCACCACATTCATGTTGATCAAACTTTGCTGGTTTATCAGAACCTGCTGTAATAAAACTACAGCAAGGGTAGAGCATTTCCTACAAGGCCCTTCACTGATGAAGTAGCTTTTCTATTAGTGAGACTCAGCAGGTTCATGGCATACTTCCATATTTAGTAAATTTTTGCTAATAGATCTGGGTGTTCATAGATATTTTTGATAAACCAGGATGTTGGTTGCTGTGACTGCTTCTCTATCACTTGAAAACTCGATGTCTCATTGTCCCTCACGTCTGTGCTACCTTTCGATTTGCAGGTTTCCAGCTTGTACTGTGATCACCGGTTACATCATGTTTAAAGTTTTATACTCTATCATTAACTCTTATTCACAAACTGTCCCTTGTCAGTGTGGTTAATTGTTTTTCCTTCTGTTTGTGAATACATGCCTGAGCATTCATTCAGAGTGTTTGTATGTAGTTGTTAGCTTATGCAGAATTTCCTAATCTGAGTTTTACTGTGTAGAATTTGTATAACTTTTTTCCCCTTTCTTTTTACGATCACAGGCCATTTTTGCTTTTAATTGGACATACAAGATAAACTAAAAACTAAAAAGACTATTTTATTACCAGCGGAATTGTCTGAAAAATAATACCACCAATTCACCACAACATCTGTAGCTTACAAATCCTCTATATCTGATCCTGATAATAACTAGCTCAGATGCCTTTACTCTCTTCAGTGACTATTAATTGTTACACTTCAAGTAATAGGACGTTTATTCAAATATTACACATGAAATTTTCTACATAATTACATCTTCTTTGTTGACATTGTTCATGTTTACTACTGCCTATTAATTGGCTTGGATTCTATTGTGCATTCTAGACCTGGCTTTTGTAAAGCTGCATTGAAACAATGCCTGTTATTAAAAAGCGCTATAAATTGAACTGAATACCTAAATACAAACTTTACTTCTAGTAATTTTAATTATGTTTTGCAATGATACTTCAAAAACCATATTAAGTAAATGTGACTTCATAAGGTAGGATCACTGAGTGCAGGTGAAGACATGCTTAAACACATTTCCTACAGACTTTATGATGGTTATGTTGTGGTCTATACATAAACTTATATCACTGCTGTGGCATGTTTACTTGATCTAAGTACAGTATATTTGGGATTCAGATATTCTTAACTATGAGTCAGATAAGAAAATGATTCTTACTCCTAAAAGGGGACATGCTGGACATTTTTTGACAAAATGGAAAGCATTCCTAAATCTAGAAATTATGTAATGATAACCAAAGACTGCAAGAGGAAACCTAACAGGTCGGTGTTTTATTAGAAGTGTATAAAAAGCATAGGTTATTGAAAAAAAAAAGATGGATACATGCTGATGGTGCACCCATTATCAGTCTCATGAACATGTGAGGGAGAACAGGTTGTGTTCAGAACAGGTTGTGTTTGGAATGATCAAAAGAGTTGAACAATCAATGGTTACCATACACAAAAGAAAGAAATGATAGACATTCATACCTAGCGTTAGCTGTGCAATGCCTAGGAAAAGCAAGAGCAGCATAATTTAAGTTTATTTGAAAATTCCCCTCTATTTTTCTTGCCTTTTAGTACAAAAACAATAGTACAACAAAAAAAATGCAATGTGTCAACTCAAAACTTCAGCTTTTTACCTTCATCCTCAGACACATCCAGAACCTCATCAACTGTCTCAGGAAAACTCATTCGATGTTTTTCAGTGGTAGTCTAAAATCCGGATTTGAATGGAATATACATATAGTTAATGGCACAGATACTATTAATTTATACATTTATACATAATTTCTGCTATTAATAGATACAGTGGTGTGAAAAAGTGTTTGCCCCTTTCCTGATTTCCTATTTTTTTGCATGTTTGTCACACTTAAGTGTTTTGGAAAATCAAACCAATGTAAATATTAGTCAAAGACAACACAAGTAAACACAAAATGCAGTTTTAAATGAAGGTGTTTATTATTAAGAGAGAAAAAAATCCAAACCTATATGGTCATGTGTGAAAAAGTGATTGCCCCCTTGTTAAAACATAACTTAACTATGGTTTATCACACCTGAGTTCACTGTCTCTAGCCACACCCAGGCCTGATTATTGCCACACCTGTTCTCAATCAGGACATCACTTAAATAGGACCTGCCTAACAAAGTGAAGTACACCAACAGATCCTGAAAAGCTACACATCATGCCGAGATCCAAAGAAGTTCAGGAACAACTGAGAAAGAAAGTAACTGACATCTATCAGTCTGGAAAGGGTTATAAAGCCATTTCTAAAGCTTTGGGACTCCAGCGAACCCCAGTGAGAGCCATTATCCACTAATGGTGAAGACATGGTACAATGGTGAACCTTCTCAGGAGTGGCCGGCGGAACAAAATTACATCAAGAGCGCAGCGACGACTCATCCAGGAGGTCACAAAAGACACCACAACAACATCCAAAGAACTGCAGGCCTCACTTGCCTCAGTTAAGGTCAGTGTTCATGCCTCCACCATAAGAAAGAGACGGGGCAAAAATGGCCTGCATGGCAGAGTTCTAAGACATAAACCACTGCTGAGCAAAAAGAACATTAAAGCTAGTAACAATTTTTCCAGAACACTGTTGATGGTCTGCAGCAGGACAATGATCCAAAACCCACCAGCAAGTCCACCTTTGAATGGCTGAAGAAAAACAAAATGAAGACTTTGGAGTGGCCTAGTCAAAGTCCTGACCTGAATCCTATTGAGATGCTGTGGCCTGACCTTAAAAAGTGGCCAAAATTCTTCCACAACACTGTAAAAGACTCAGTGCAAGTTATCACAAAGCTTGGTTGCAGTTGTTGCTGCTAAGGGTGGCCCAACCAGTTATTAGGTTTAGGGGGCAATCACTTTTTCACACAGGGCCGTGTTGGTTTGGATTTTTTATTCCCTTAATAATAAACACCTTCATTTAAAAACTGCATTTTGTGTTTACTTGTGTTGTCTTTGACTAATATTTAAATTGGTTTGATGTTCCGAAACGCTTAAGTGTGACAAACATGCAAAAAAATAGGAAATCAGGAAGAGGGCAAACCTTTTCACACCACTGTATGGTATGTTTTGGAAGCTAGTGTTATAAAACAGGTCTTCAATTTTGTTTAATTAGTTTTTTAAAATATAAAATATACATGCAACAAATAAATGTTCAAAAGCAACAATAATAAAAGTAATATCTAAATGCTTTATTTTGAAAATGGCAGCACAAAACCTTCCTAGATTTGGTTGCGTTGCCTTGGGTACACATGATCCAAACATTGTATTCAGATAGTACAATTTGTATACCAATTAGAATTTTCCGACATTGCACATGTAACTTATCTGTAACCCATGGACAATGCAGCAATTCAACAATGTAAGTCTTGTTTATATCATTATTAACACTCAGTAGTTTGGCACAGAGAGATTCTTTCAAAAAGTCCTGGATCTTTACCACTAAATATAGCTTTTAGAGATCAAGTTCTAGAAGTAATCATTTAAGTAAAATCCTAAGCCTGAGCACAATGTAGAAGAGAATAGAGGAGCTATGTTTCATGAGTCCTCATACCTTTTAAGTTAATATTCATTCATTTTTGTGCATTAATGTACATTGCTTTACTCCAACAGGCCTACTGTGAGCTAAAGTATGAATTTAGTAGGGCTTGTGAGATTAATAAATCTGTAATGTAATCTTTAACAACAGCATCTGCACTAAAAGTGTAGAAGTTTGGAATCAACATTTTAAGTGGTAAGTATATTTCAGTGGTCCCCAATACATCAAACACATTGTATTTGTCAACCATTTCATATGCTGAATAGTCTAAATATTGTTTGAAAAATATTGTTTAGTGCTCATATAAAAATGGACAGCAAGAATCAATTTATAAATCAAATTTCTTCTCACTAAAGTACCACAATAAACCAGTGGTTCTCACTTTTTCTACAGTGCACCCTTTTTGTAAATAAGAATATGTTCAAGCCCCCACTTTGACACACATGTACACGTTTTTGTTTCTGTAATTTATTTTAAATACTCTTATTTGTACAAAACTGCAACATCTTAGTGAACAAAACAAAATAAAGTGACAGATCACCTTAACGGGGGAATTATTACAAGTGACATGATTGTATCTTAAACATGCCTCTTTCATTTGCCTTGCTGTGCTCCTCACCGCAATAGCATCCTCCCACTTTGAGAAATACTGGTGTAAACTGAGTTTTTATCAGGTCACTCACCATAGTCACAGTTTCTTCAGTAATCAGTTTGAGGACATCAATGACAGAAATATATCCTAGACGCTTTGCGATAGCCAATGCTGATACACCATTCTGGTGAAGAAAAAGTGCCATTTGTTATGGTAAACAGCCAAATATTGTATCAGTGGCTCCCTTTTAAAATTAAATTGTCAATTACAAATATAATTCAAAGGTTGTGCCCTCACAGTGGTTATTTCATTGGGTTGTGCACCATGTTTTAGAAGTAAAGTTACAATGTCAGTGTGTCCCTGTTGGGCAGCCTGGTGTAGAGGTGTATATCCTGCCTAAAACATGAAACAATGTTATAGTTATGTCATTGATTTACAAGCATTTAAACAGTTATTGAAGTTATGCCCATTTTTTCTTAGATCTGTATACCCTAGTCTTGCAGTTGACATTAGCCTGCTGCTGTAAGAGGAACTTCACCATTTTAATGTTACCATAATGGCAAGCCACATGAAGTGGAGTGTAACCCATCTGAAAGGAGACAGAAAGGAACTCATTATTAAAAAACAGAGGAAGGGCTGCAAATAGCTAAATATATTTAATTACTGTCTTACAAACTTCATTCTTACTGACTCCAACCTACAAACTAAACATCAGCAGGGCAAAGCCAGTACTCCAGGCAATTATAGTTTGACCAGATGACACAATTCCATAGTGACAGGACTGTTTTGAGAGAACAGATTGGAGTCTGCTTGAGCCAGAAAGTGACGTGGGACTTGTGTGTTGATATGGAAGAATATGTCTCCACAGTACTGATGTACAACCCCAATAAAAAAAAATTTGGACCAGTATGGAAAATGGAAAACAATAGTGTTCCTTACATTTATTTTGACAGTATGAATCCAGAATATTTCATGTTTTGTCTGGTTAACTTCATTTAATTTGTTAATAAGCATTCCTGCATAGGTTCAGGCCTACAACACATTCCAAAAAAAGCTGGGATGGGAGAAATTTAGGGCTAGTAATGAGGCAAAAAAACCCTAAATAATGATGTGATTTTAAACAGGTAATGTCAGCACGTGATTGTAATCATGATTTGGTTATAAAAGCAGTATCCACAAAAGGCTGAGTCTTTAAAGGGCAAAGATGGGCGGAGGATCTCCAGTTGGCCATCACAAGCATAAGAAAAATATTGAAATGTTTAAAATCAATGTTCCTCAAAAAAAAGTTTGTAAAGGATTTACATATTTCAGTTCTAACTTTTTATGATTTGGCTTGTTTTGCATTGTCTTGTTAAGTAATGGATGTCCCTGAAAAATGTGTCATCTTGAGGGCAGCAGATTTCCCTCAAATCTCAGTGTACTTTTCTGCATTACTGCTGCCATCACATAAGTGTAAATGAACTTGGGCACTGACCCAACCCCATACCACGACAGACCCTGGCTTTTTGACTTGTTCATGATAAAAGTCTGGATGGTCTTTTATATTTTTGGAGCATCTGGTGTCCATTTTTTCCAAAAAAGATCTGTAATCCTGATTTGTTTGACCACAGTACATGTTTCCATTGTGTTGTGGTCCATCCCAGTTGCCTCCAAGCCCAGAGACGTTGACACTACTTCACTTGGTCATGGTTAACACAATGCTTCTTTTTTCACAGTAACATTTTAAGTGGCATTTGTGGATGTGAATGCAAGTTGAAGCAGTGCGGCCTGAGGGACCAGAGATCACAGGTGTTCAGTTTAGGCTCGCACCCTTCCCCTTTATGCACTGAAATTCCTCCAGATTTCTTGAATCGTTTACTGATATTATGCAATGTAGAGAAAGATATATGCAAATCCCTTCCAATCTTTCTTTGAGGAACATTGTTTTTTTTTAGCATTTTAATCATTTTACCACACATTTGCAGACAAACTGGATATCCTCTGCCCATCTTTTCTCAAGATTAGGCCTTTGGATACTGCTTTTATACCAAATCATGATTACAATCACCTGTTGATATCACCAGTTTGAAATCACTCATTACTAGCCCTAAATTGTTCCAGTCTCAACTTGTTATGGAATGAGTTGCAGGCCTGAAATGCAAGAATGGATGTTTATTAATAATATTATTTGCATTTTCCATACTGTCCCAACTTTTTCTGATTTGGGGTTGTACATCAGCAGCTGTGTCAGCAGTGTTAGCAGTTGTCATTACAACTAAAATAATTGAGGCGTTTTCCCAAGCCAGTAATCCTGGATGAACTTTGAGGTCTGCACACTGTTCACTGAGATCAAATGCAGTATGTGATACAGTAGCCTACAGAGCAGGCAAGGAAGATCTGAAAAGGTGGATCAAATCGGCCATAAAGGACTACAACCGGTATATAGAGGCCCATTTTAACAACACAGACCACTATCGTGTATGGCAAGACATTCAAACCACCACAGACTACAGGCACAAAACTAAACATATCCTATAAAATAATTCCACTATTGTGAAGGAACTTAACTAATTTTTCAGATTTAATATTGGTAACATTAACACTTTACTGAAGACCTCCTCTCACAAAGGAGGTGAGAAGAGTGCTGCAAAGTGTCAAAACAAGTAGGGCTGCAGGACTTCACTGAATTCCAGCTGTCAGGAGTCATCACAGTGGTCCCCTCATCAACAACCGTCATCCCCATATAAAAAGCCAACCAAACAGGCTGCAATGAGCCTTTTCATTAAGAGATTAATAATATCTAGCTTTAAATTATTGGGAATCAACATCACTAACAACCTCTTCTTGTCCACCATCTATAGTGCAGAAGGCACAGCAATGCCTTTACTACAATAAAGAGGCTGAGAAGAGCCTCTCTTCCCCTGAAATACCTGAACAATTTCTACAGGCATGCTATAGAGAGCCTTATGACTATGTTACAATATGGTACTCTCGCTGTACCAGGGCTGATCAGGCCCTAGAACTACCGGCCACAGAGAACATATATAGACAGTGCTGCCTACAGACAGTAGCCAGAGCCATTAAAGACTTGAGCCACCCCAGCAGTAGCCTGTTCACCCTCATACATTCTAGAAGGCATTATTAGAGCCATTCACACCTCTACTAGGAAGTTCAAAACGACTACGTCCCGAGAGCTATTTAAGTAATATGAGCTCAAACCAGAGACATTGTCCAACCTCAGCACAACTAAATGCGAAATAGAAATTTAAATTTAAATTTCCCATATCAATTGTGTCACGCCCGCCTCCGGCGCCGCTCCGCCCGCTCGCACCTTGCCTCGCTCTGCCTCACCAACGTACTAATCACTTCCACCTGATCCCGTTTTCACTCCCTTCATAAACACCGTCTCACTCCCCAAGACTCTGCTACACGAAAAGGTTCTCTGCCCTAGTCACCTAGCTCCCCATATCACCGCCTCGTATACTCTAGTGATTTACCCAATAAACCTGCCTTACCTCCATCTCGGCCAGCGTTTGCCTCCTTCCTCTCCACGGCGTAACAGTTCGTGTAGCCGGTAACATGGAGGCAGCGGCCGTTGGTTCCCACCCCGACGCTTCCACAGCCGAACAGCTAGCCGAGCTCCGTGCCCACATCCAGGAAGTGGTTCACGCGGTCTCCGTGCTCGCGGACAATCAGCGCTCGCTCAACGCGCTGGTCCCCTCCGTCAAGCGAGTTACACAGCGTGTGGGTCCCCTCACGCCTTCCCCGCTGCGTAGGCCCTCCGCGTCATTCCCGCTTCCTCCCAGCCCTCCTCGGCAGCCTTCATGGCTGCTACCGCATCGCTCTGCCGGAGAAATATGACGGCAACCCAGAACGCTGCGAGGGCTTCCTCCTCCAATGCCAGTTGTACTTCGCCAGTTCACCACCGGAGTCCGATGCGGCCCGCATCGCCCTCGTTGTGTCCCTCCTCACCGGACGAGCCCTCGATTGGGCCACGGCCATCTGGGCGCAACAAGCCGAGGAGGCCAGAGTCTACGATAGCTTTCTGACAGCCTTCCGCACCGTCTTCCAGCACCCCCGGGAGGGGCAGTCCTCAGGGGAGGTACTCCTCACTCTACGGCAGGGTCGCCGCTCCGCTGCCAACTACTCCCTGCACTTCCGCACCCTGGCGGCTCAGAGTGGATGGAACACACCAGCCCTTCTCGCCGCTTTCCACCAGGGTCTGCGTCCCGACCTCCGGAGGGAACTGGCCGGGCGGGACCTGAACCTCTCACTGGAGGAGCTCATCACCATCACCATCCGCCTGGACCAGCTCCTCGCTCCACGCTCCACCCCCGCTCCTCGACTCGTTCCTTCTCCTCCTCGCGAGCCTTCGCCTCCCCCGGAGCCTATGGAACTCGCTCGTACCCACCTGCCCTCAGAGGAGCGCCGGCGTCGGTTCGAGCAGGGTCTGTGCTGTTATTGCGGCTCGGACCGCCACCTGCGCCCCGCCTGCGACCTCGCTCCACCACCCGGACCAGCCAGCACGCGTGCCAGGGTCCCGGCACGCACACCCCGGGTGAGTCAAACCTCGCTTGAGACGTCTTTTACTCTGCCTGTGGTTTTACGACTCGCTCACGGGGATTTACCTCTTACAGCCTTGATCAACTCCGGCGCGCAGGGGAACTTCATCGCCGATCACATCATCTCCCAATGGAAGATCCCCTGCACTACACTACCCCATAAGCGCCGCATCACCTCTGCGGATGGCCGACCTCTCGGCTCGGGCTTCCTTACCCGTGTCACGGCTCCTCTCAGCCTGCTGACCAGCACGGTGCACCAGGAAACCCTCTCTCTCTACCCGGTCGGATCTCTGACGTACCCTCTCATCCTGGGACTCCCATGGCTTCGTGACCACGACCAACTCATCTCCTGGTCAGCCCACGAGCTCATCCGCTGGTCGTCTCGTTGCCAAGAACGCTGCATCCTCCGACCTGCCTTGCAAGTCAACTCCCTCCCGGTCACCCAGCCTGATCCTCTTCCTCCCAACGTGCCCGATCAGTACGCAGACTTGGCTCCTGTCTTCGGATCGGCCTCTCCTCCCTCTCTTCCTCCAACCGTCCTTACGACTGCGCCGTCGAGCTCCTGCCGGACGCCTCTCTACCCAAGGCGCGCCTGTACCCGCTGTCTGCCAACGAAGAGAAGTCCATGTCGGAATACATAACGGAGTACCAGGACCTTGGCTTCATCCGTCCATCCACCTCGCCCGTCTCGGCAGGCTTCTTCTTCGTGCCCAAACGCGACGGCGGCCTCAGGCCATGCATCGACTACCGGGGATTAAACCGGATCACCCGCAGCTATGCCTACCCGCTGCCACTGGTGCCCTCAGCCCTGGAGCACCTCCGTGCGGCGCACTGGTACACCAAGCTCGACCTCAGGAACGCCTATAACCTCATCCGGATGAAAGAGGGAGGCGAATGGAAAACGGCCTTCAGCACCAGCAGCGGACATTACGAGTACCTGGTGATGCCCTTCGGGCTGGCCAACGCCCCGTCTGTCTTTCAGGCATTCATAAATGACGTGCTCGGCCGATTCGTCATATTATATCTCGACGACATTCTCATATACTCCCCGGACTTCGACACCCACGTCAAACAGGTGCGCCAGGTGCTCGAACGGCTTCTCGCCCATCATCTCCGCGTGAAGGCGGAGAAGTGTGACTTCCACACTCAGTCGGTCCGCTACCTGGGCTACGTCATCTCTCCCTCAGGCGTCGCTATGGACGCTGCCAAACTGACCACCGTCCTGGACTGGCCCACACCAAGTTCCGTCAAGCAACTACAGCGCTTTCTGGGGTTTGCAAATTTCTACCGGCGTTTCACAGGGACTTCAGCCGCCCGGTGCGCCCCTCACCCCTCCGCGCTTCTGGCAGGGTAAGCCAGCGCTCCCCTCCCGCTGGTCCTCCTAAGCCGAACACAGCGTTCTTCTGCACTCATTGCCGCCCTTCACCCGAGCTCCCGTCCTGGGCCATCCGAACCCGGACCTCCCCTTCGTCCTGGAGGTGGACGCATCTTCTACCGGCGTGGGTGCCGTCCTGTCCCAATGGCTCAGCGACCCGCCCAAGCTACGTCCCGTCGCCTACTTCTCGCACAAACTGACCCCAGCCGAACGCAATTACGACGTGGGCAACCGGGAACTGCTAGTGATCAAACTGTCCCTGGAAGAGTGGAGGCATTGGTTGGAAGGCTCCAAACACCGCTTCACCGTGCTGACCGACCACAAGAACCTGGAGTACCTCAGGTCCGCCAAGCGCCTCAACGCCCGCCAGGCCCGCTGGTCCCTTTTTTTGTTCAGGTTCCTTTTTTCCATCACCTACCGCCCGGGGACAAAGAACGCCAAGGCCGACGCTCTTTCCCGAAGTCTCGATCCCGGACCGGCCTCCGAAGAACCACCTGCACCTATCCTCCCGTCCTCATGCACGATCGGAGCGATCCAGTGGGACTTTGAACAGGAGCTGGAGGAAAGACTCTCCCGGATGCGCATTCCACCATCCTGCCCGCCGGACAAGAAATTCGTGCCCCAGGACCTTTGCGACCGCCTCCTCGCCTGGGCTCATCTCTCTCTCTGCTCCGGTCACCCCGGAGAGACGCGCACGCACCAACTGCTCTCCGCGCGCTTCTGGTGGGAAAAAATGCGCAGGGACGTCCACCGCTTCGTCGCCTCCTGCAGTACCTGCGCCTAAGCAAAGACCCCTCGCACTCTCCCCTCCGGTCTGCTCCGTCCCTTGCCCGTGCCGCAAAGACCCTGGTCCCACATCGCCCTGGACTTCATCACGGACCTCCCTTCCTCTCACGGATACACCGCCATCCTCTCCATCATAGACCGCTTCTCCCGTGCAGTCCGCTTCATTCCTCTTCCCAAGATCCCTTCCGTGCTCCAGACAGCCGAGCATCTCTTCATGCACGTCTTTCGTGGTTTCGGCATCCCTGAAGACGTTCTCACTGACCGGGGGCCCCAGTTCACCTCTGCGGTGTGGCGCGCGTTCCTGGAAAAGCTGGGTTCCACCGTCAGCCTCTCCTCTGGGTACCATCCCCAGACCAACGGACAATGCGAACGCTCTAACCAAGAGCTCAAGAAATTCTTGCGGTGCTACTGCCTCCGTAACCCACTCGACTGGCCACAATTCCTTCCATGGGCCGAGATCGCCCAAAACTCCCTCCGGCACTCATCCACCGGCCTCACGCCCTTCCAGTGCGTCCTAAGATACCAGCCTCCCTTCGTGCCCTGGGACTCCACACCATCGGACGCCCCGGCCGTTGACCAGTGGTTTCGCCGCAGCGAGGACGTATGGTGCCAGGTACACCACCGCATCGACAAGGCCATCCGTCAGTACAAGAGGCACCGCTTGACCGTCAGCCGCCCCCCCCCCCCGCTCCGCTCCCCCCCCCCCCGACTTCCAAGCCCGGGGACCCGTGTTTGGGCTCTCCTCCCAAGGACTGCGCACCTCACAGGGAAGTACCCCTTTTTCTCCACGCTTTCTGGGTCCATACAGCATCACCCATAAGATTAACGACGTCACTTACCGTTTGCAACTGCCCTCACATTTCCGTGTCTCTCCAGTCTTCCATGTCTCCCTCCTGAAGCCCTGGGTTCTCGGTCCGCTGGCCGAGTCTTCTCCCTCGGACCATCCTCCGCCATCCGGCCCGCCGGAGGCTCCCACCTATGCGGTCCGACGCCTCCTGGACTCCCGCCGACGGGCCACGCGCCTCCAGTACCTGGTCGAATGGGAGGGCTACGGTCCGGAAGAGAACAGCTGGGTCGACTCCAAGGATGTTTTGGATCCCCTCCTCATCCAAGACTTCCACGCCGCCCGGCCCGACCAGCCGGCTCCCAGGCCACGGGGCCGCCCGCGCAAGGCTTCGTCTCTCCCCGACTCTCGCCGCACTCCCGCCTGCACGAGTCCTTCGAGGGGGGGGGCACTGTCACGCCCGCCTCCGGCGCCGCTCCGCCCGCTCGCACCTTGCCTCGCTCTGCCTCACCAACGTACTAATCACTTCCACCTGATCCCGTTTTCACTCCCTTCATAAACACCGTCTCACTCCCCAAGACTCTGCTACACGACAAGGTTCTCTGCCCTAGTCACCTAGCTCCCCATATCACCGCCTCGTATACTCTAGTGATTTACCCAATAAACCTGCCTTACCTCCATCTCGGCCAGCGTTTGCCTCCTTCCTCTCCACGGCGTAACAAATTGACAATAAATGATAACAATTATGGATATAATCTGTTGCATAACATTTCCCAAAGTAGCAGAGTACCAAGTCAAAGTCAATCCCTAATAATTACAATGTTTAGATCTCATGTCACCTTACCCGTGTGGCAGCATACACTGATGCACCCTGCTTCACCAGAATCTCAGCAATGTCTACATGGCCTTCCTGGGCAACCAGATGTAGTGGAGTCAGGCCACTCTGAAGAGAAATCAGGCACATGCTACCAACATTAATATACTGTAAGAAGTACATCTGCAATCTGTCTACATATGCAGTGCAAAGCAAAAATCTAACATTGTTCCCATGTCCCATATCTAAAATAGAAAGGCTCTAATCACAAACTTTTCTGAAAATCCCTTTCTGAAAATGAAAAAAACAGTGAAACTGGCAGAAAGTGTATTTGCCTTGTTGCCCAGGTTGACATTAGCCTGCTTGGAAATAAGCAATGAAACCATATCTGCTCGTCCTTCCTGGGAAGCCAAGTGCAGTGGAGTGATTCGTTGTACTGACTCGGCATTGGCAGAGGCTCCATGTTGAAGCAGACAATTGGCCACCTCTATCTGGTTCTGCTTGGAGGCAATGTGAAGAGGAGTGTAGCCATTCTAGTGAGCATAGATAACAGTTAAATTTTGTTAGGTAAGGTGACAACTTTAAAACCAACATAAGTGATATATTTCTTTCCAACCATGTTTAAAAAACATATCAAGAGATCTATGTTAATATGATCTACTACAATAATCAGGAGATCTAAAATAATTTAATGTGATTTGTCATCACCTTAAGCTTTTATACTATAAGGTATACAGGATGTGGAAAACATAACAGAAAGACCACATTCAACGGGGCTTAACGTTTTGCCGGAAGTGTTAATTAAGAGGTATCAGTTATAAAAAATATCTGATATCACTGGACATCAAGTATTTTCAAAAGATTTGTCTATTATAATCTCATACTTTTTCCTCAAAACAAAAGACAATTTTAAAAATAATTTCAGATTTGCTGGATAATGTAGGAATTCAGAGAAACATGAAATAAACATTTTTTATTAAATCATATTAAATTGCATTAAATCGCATTATGTTTAATCACATCATGATGCTGACACATTGTGTTAGTTCAGCTGAGCTTATAATTATTTGATTATTCAGCATCTGGCGCCTCTCTTGTCAGTGTGCAGCAATAAGCAGAAAGTACTAATGGATTCCAATTTCCCTGATACTGCTTTTCCCTGGAGACACCATTTGTCACTGCCGTTTGTCACTGACTGCATCAAGATCAGTAGGGAGGACACCAAAGTGTGAATTCAGAAAATTAAATTTCAATGACATGTTGCAATTCTTGGTTTTATATGCTTTAAGCATGTTGCCAAAGGGACTGTGGTATCCTAGCGGTTAAATGTACTGGACTCTGGACCAGAATGTCGAGGATTCAAATCCCACCTCTGCCAAGCAAGAGCAAGACACTTAACCCACAGTTGCTTGGAATGTACAGTGGGGCAAAAAAGTATTTAGTCAGCCACTGATTGTGCAAGTTCTCCTACTTGAAAAGATGAGAGAGGTCTGTAATTTTCATCATAGCTACACTTCAACTATGAGAGACAAAAAATTCAGGAAATCACAATGTAGGACTTTTAAAGAATTTAATTGTAAATCATGGTGGGAAATAAGTATTTGGTCACCCACAAACAAGCAAGATTTCTGCCTCTCACAGACCTGTACCTTCTTCTGTAAGAAGCTCTTCTGTCCTTCACTCGTTACCTGTATTAATGGCTCCTGTTTGACTTCATTATCTGTATAAAAGACACCTGTCCACAGCCTCAAACAGTCAGACTCCAAACTCAACCATGGAAGACCAAAGAGCTGTCGAAGGACACCAGGAAGAAAATTGTAGACCTGCACCAGGCTGGGAAGAGTGATTCTACAATAGGCAAGCAGGTTGGTGTGAATAAATCAACTGTGGGAGCAATTGTAAGAAAATGGAAGACATACAAGGAAGATCTCATCCGGTGGGGTCAAAATGATCATGAGACTGGTGAGCAAAAACCCAGAACTACACGGAGGGACCTGATGAATGACCTGCAGAGAGCTGGGACCAAAGTAACAAGGCTACCATCAGTAACACACTACGCCGAGAGGGACATGGCTCTAGAGGAGATCTGCATGGAGGAATGGGCCAAAATACCAGCTACAATGTGTGCAAACCTGGTGAAGACTTACAGGAAACGTTTGACCTCTGTCATTGCCAACAAAGTTTTGAGTATTGAGTTGAACTTTTGTTATTGACCAAATACTTATTTTCCACCATAATTCACAATTAAATTCTTTAAAAATCCTACAATGTGATTTTTTTTTTGTCTCTCATAGTTGAAGTGTACCTATGATGAAAATTATAGACCTCTATCATCTTTCTAAGTAGGAGAACTTGCACAATCAGTGGCTGACTAAATACTTTTTTCCCCCCAATGTAAGACTGTATACACTGTAAGTCGCTCTGGATAAGGTTGTCTCCTAAATGAAACAAATGTTGTTAATCAGCTTAATGCAGTTTGGCACTCTTAGTTGCCAAGAAAATTCTCAACAACATTCTTAAATGCCTTCCATGCTATTTTCTCTGGGCTCACTAGCTGATCTTTGAACTCCCCGTTGACTGATTTATGGACCAACAAAAAATGCAATAATTCATCTTTGCATGTTATTTTTGGAAACCTCTGCCTCAAGTAGTGAAATAGATCACCTTCCTTGTATATTTGTTTTCACAAAAAATTTCATGAATCCAAGTTTTATATAAAGAGGAGGCAGAAATATCTTTGTTGGGTCGACCAATGGTTTATGCTCCACACTTTTTTTGCACTATAATGAAATGGTTATGGAGTGGCCAGTTATTTTTAATATAATATGACTCTTTAGTATGACTATCCCAGTCACAAAGCTAATAATTGTACTTTGTATATCTGAGGTGCATTCCTAGTAGCAGTGAGAAACACTTGGATCACCACAGATGTTCCACATCATAATTATTGTACTGTATGAGTTTAAGCAACAGTTCCATGATATTGTAGGATTTTGTCATGTGTGCTGCATAGCCAGTGGGTCCTGAAGTGTGGACATTGTGTAACAGGAAACCTCTCAGGCTTAACTTTGATTAATCTATCAAAACCATGAACATTCCTATTCCTTCTGACACCTATTCATCCTTGAAAGAGTAGCCACTGGCCTGTAGGTAGGTGTAAACCACAGGGTTCTGGCCAATTGAGGTAACTTTTCTATGTTCTAAGACATTTTAATTGATGAATAAAAGAACATGAATTTGGGAGGATCAAGCAAACAAGCCAAAACCATGAACAGTGATGTTTCAATGAAGAAACAGAGTTTGTGAAATTAGAAGTTTGTCAAATGTTCTTGATGGTTCTGACAGATTGGCAGTATGGCAGCTGCTGTACAAGACAACTGAAAAAATAAAAAAGCACTCCATATGCAACAGGGTACAAACAATAATCAGTACGGTTTTGGACATCTTGTACAAGG
Organism: Ancistrus triradiatus; assembly: GCA_025084515.1. Classification (NCBI taxonomy): domain Eukaryota; kingdom Metazoa; phylum Chordata; class Actinopteri; order Siluriformes; family Loricariidae; genus Ancistrus; species Ancistrus triradiatus. The sequence goes on from JAJAGP010002801.1 coordinate 65,193, forward strand.
AATGCACAAACCAGCAGTGCAGGTTACCCACAAAAGTGGCATGGCTAGATGGAGAGAAATAATTGACTTTCAAAATTGGTGACAACATTGAAGGACCTGGAGGAAGGTGCTGGAAGGGGTCAGGCTTTCACAGACTGCAGTGAGCATACCACTGTGATATGGGAGCAGATCCAAAGAGCAAAGTTAAAAAAATACATGCAAGTCTGGTGGCTGGATATTTCAAATGCTTATGGATCCTCCCCTTACCAGCACAGCAATGTTGCTAAGGAGTTTTTTCACAGACCGACAACAGCTTGAAATCGAAATCACAATGGGTGCTCCAAATATCTCATCCTCTTTGTGGTATATTTTGAGATTGTTATCATTGGTGCAATGCAGATGGCCAGAGGAGTAAAGCAACAGTCAGGTAGATTACCTCCCCTAATAAGCTGCATCGATGATGTCAAAATCATCTCCAAATGGTAGAATATATAACAAGACTGCTGAAAAGTTCAGATGAGTTCCTGGTATGGCCAAGTCCTTGGATGGGGAGTACACAGCAGAACTGTCTGACAGGCAGATTGGGAAAGTAATGCAGAAGGTGATATCAGATAGATTGGCAGGATTGTCCAAAGCCATGCTCAGGAGAGAATATACTGTGGTGCCATTAGTTCAGACTGTACAAAAGAGTGATGTGGCCACTGAATATGTGTGAAATACTCTCCTCAGCAGGCAGCAGGATCCTTGGATAGCAAGCTCATACATGTAAACTGCAACTTCAGTCAATCGACCTGGGATACAAGTGGAACATACCACTATCCCTCTCTACAGTGTTGTCCACATAAGCCTCATGTGCCAACACAGCATACAGTGAACTCATTGTCATGTACAAGAAACCAGTTTGAGATTAATTGAGCTTTTTTGACATGGCACATTAGTCTGCACATTACTGTGGTAATAAAGCCATGGACATGGTCAACAATACTCAGGTAGGCTGTGGCATTTCAGTGATGCTCAGTTGTTACTAAAGGGCTGAAAGTGTGAAAATCTGATGCTGTTTTAGGTCATATTTATGCAGAAATATAGAAAATTCTAAAGGGTTCACAAACTTTCATGCACCACTGTGCCATACTAGCTGCACCTTAAGCAAAGGAAACGGAGATGAATAGCACCGCCCAGACCTAAATAACACTCGCCCACAAGTGTGGTGGGTTAGGTTGAGCACTGCATCTCTACGTCTCTCTACTGGTCGCAGCACAAGCTGTTAACAATCACTTTGTTCGGTGTTAATGTAGTCCATTGCTGGGAAGACCATTTTCCTCATTAAGTTCACCATTACATGGGAGGTAGATGCAGAGGCTAGTCATGAATGTAAACAAATCAGGTATCTTTAGGTCGTACAATCTCTTTGTATGTTCGTATAACAGTTCAAATACATTTTTTACTTATTTATCAGGGCCACTCGCAACATATCTAATATTGAGCCTGTCTGAGCCTTTAAAGCCCCTTACAGCAGCAGATTTAAACATCTGTCTGAAGTTCTGTAACATACTGTATGACTGTAGCCTATATGTATGACAGCATTCCAGGCAGGCAAAGAGCCGCTCTTGCTTTTTATTAGCCCCTTCATATTAAGTTACACTTACACTTATTCAATTAGCAGACTTACAACTGATACAATCTTACAATCCAAGCAATTGTGGGTTGAGGGCTCAAGGACTCAAACTGTGGAAGCTTGGCAGAGTTGGAATTTGAACCCTGGACCTTGTGGTCCACAGTCCCAGTAAATTCACTGTACAAGTTCTTGTTTCTGGTTTCAGTCATTTTCTCCACCCCTGTATTTTTTGATGTTAGTAAACTCAACGAAGAGGTCTGCTCACTCTTGCTGCAATGTGTGGTGATCCACCCTTGCTAACCAGTACGTTTACCACATCTAGGTTGTTGTGATGGACAGCTACATGCAATGGAGTGAGTCCATTCTTAAAGAGAAAATGAAGAAAAAACACAATGAGAGACTTTTTTACATAAACCTTCTCATATAATCTGAACAGCAATGTGAACACAGCAACTAGGAAAATACCCTGCGCCACACTGACCATGAGACTGGATATAAATGTAGTTTAAACTAAATACAACTAAACAATGCAATGGTCAAACTCAGCATGCAATATCTTAATTTAATCATTAAATTCAGTTTCCTTAACAACCCTGGGCTTCTGAATGCACACTTACCTTGCCTGCCGCATTTGGATTTGCCCCTTTCTCAAGAAGCAACTCTGCCATGTCCACCTTTCCATATTTTGCTGCCATATGGAGAGGAGTAAAGCCCTTCTACAGACATATAATACAAAAGATACATTTAAGTAAAGAATATCTGGCGTCATTAGCTACTACTCATTTGAAGACACATGAACATTTATGGAACAGCATTGCTCATTTTACTGTAATGTGATCTATAAGTTTCAAAAGTTCTAATTAGTACACTATGTTATTCTCAAAGTTACCTTGGTCATCCTGGTCTGCTGGGCATTCATGTCAAGTAAGATGTGAGCAGTTTGAGTGTGTCCCTCCCTGGCAGTGATGTGCAGTGGGGTATGTCCAGTCGTGGTGGTGGAGTTTGGACTGGCCTTGTGCTCTAGCAGGAGCTTCACTACCTCTTTGTGCCCCATGCGAGCACCACAGTGTAATGGCGTCTGGTCATCCTAAATATAACATGTATGTTGACATTTCGAGGGTTATACAGCATACACATTTATACAGCCTACATGTTTAACCAAATGTATTAGGTTGATTTAAGAAAATTTTAACTTCAGAACATTTTAAGTTTTAAGACATTTTAAGACAAAGTCTGAGGTAATCTGGAGCTTTTTTCACATAAACAGAAACAGTGTCTCTAGAACTACTCATATCTTGCCAAAACCCTTACATTTTGTGAAAAGTAAGGATTGCATAAGTGATCAGCCCCTTGTTCAGGTACAAACAATCAACTTCCTGATCAAATGCTAGGTTACTTGGCCTATATTTGACATCAACTGTAGTGGTTTTGAATAAAGTTAAACGTCTGAATAAAGTTAATTGTTCTTTGATGCTTCTACTACTCAGAATGTATAGTAACGCCAAAATAAATGCCAAAAAATAGATAAATAAAAAATAAATCACCATAGCTGGAAAGGTTTTCACAAGTTGCCAAATGTCACAAGTTAGGAGAAGCATATAAAAAGATTTCAGAAACTTTACGTATCTCCAGAGCAGAGCATTATTAAGAGATGGAAAGTGTATGGCACCACCAATACCAGGCTGAGACCAGCTGGATGACTGAGCTAGGAGGATATTGATTAGGAAAGCTAAAATGATGCAAGTGACAACTTTTATGGAATACAAATCTTCATGACTGTCATGACTTCAGCCGCCTCCCAGATGGAACTGCATGATGGATAAAAATAAGCTTGCATTTTCAGCAGTGCAGTGCAATTAATTTTGACCAGTTAAGCAACTCCGTTTGCAGAAAAACAAACCCCAAACCTGCAGAAAAACTTCACCATGCTTCACTGTTGAATGCAGACATCCATGTAGCACTTTTCATCCCTGCATTGACAAACTGCCTTCTGTTAGAGCCAACAATCTTTTTGCATTAGCAGTCCAGAGCACCTGCTGCCATTTTACTGCACAATGACTTGTTTTTTTTGTGCATAGGTGAGTCGCTTGGCTTTGTTTCTCCCATTGAGCCATGTCTTTTTATTGTCAGCTCTGCCATGAATATCACTTCTGCCAGACTGTACAAGGGTCCCAAATGTTTTTTGCTAGTTCTGAGCTGACAGCAGTGCTGGGCATCTTCTGATTTTGAAGAGAAGCCTAAGGTACTTTAAAGATTTCTGGTTTCCCACTCTTGACACACTGATAGCAACACTGCAGAAGAAATGCTAGCACAGGCTTCCAGTATCCGTTGTTTCAGATACTGCACATCTAGTATCTTCACAGCATAGACAATTGCCTTCAAATATAAAAGTCTATGGGGGTCAGATCGGGAGAGCATTTCTTCTGCGGTGTTGCTATCAGTGTGTCAAGAGTGGGAGAAGAGGGTTGCATTGACAATCCAACACAATGGGCAGCACTTTGAACACATTTTATAAGTGGTCATAAACTTGTAAAATAACTCATGAAAGAATAAAGTTCCATTAAAACCAAGCACACCATTGTTTTTCTTATGAAATTCTCAGTAAGTTTGATGTGTTACATGACCCTCTTCTCATTGGAAATAATAAAGTTGGATCCAAAATGGCCGACTTCAAAATGGTCGCCATGGTCAACACCCACCTTGAAAAGCTTCCCCCCTCCCATATACTAATGTGCCATAAACAGGAAGTTGATATCACCAACCATTCCCATTTTATTTAGATGTATCCATATAAATGGCCCACCCTGTACATTAGTCTTCCATTTGAGAGATCATTTTCAACACATCTTGTCTAACTACATGTCTCCCCACATATTTTGCTGATGGAAATAGTCGACCCCTAGTGGTCTGGAGCACTTCAGGTGAGCGCAAAGTCCAAATACAGCATTTTTGAAAACGTTCTTCGTTTCTGTTAATGCTGTAGTGTTCAGCTTTAATGTATTTGTGTTCTCGACTTTTGTTTGTTTGTACATGCTGTTGTGTTTTCACCAAACGTAGAATTTTTGGAATGCTTCATTTTTGGAAATGTTGTTATGTTCTGCCTTTATGTTGTTGTGCTCTCGACTTTTGTTCGCTATAGAAATGAGGATGTTTCATTGACATAATAATTAGTGCAGCATCAACACCTACACCTAATCCGAACCTTAACCTCAGTAACCCAAAGCAAATCTTTTGGTGTTATTGGTTTTTCAAAAGAAAACTGCAGTTTCTGTAAAAAAATTAGCGGGTTTCCTCATGGGGCCCAGCAAAATGTACACACAAGGTAAAATCATGTCAAATTTTTTTATCCTTGTGGTCCCCACAACATTCCCCAAATCCTTTAGTCCCCAAACGTAATATAAACATGACACTGTCCTCACACACATGTAAAATCAGCCAAAATGTAACCTGTTAGGAACATTTCGTATAGAAGGATTTGAACCTTGGCTTTGGCATCCACTGGTGCCCCATTTTGTAGCAGAAACTCCGCAACTTCACAGTGACCTGCTCGACATGCCATATGCAGAGGTGTTTCTACTTTCTACAAATATGAACAAAAAAGTGTATGCATTTACTTACAACTTCAGATGCAACTTCAAATGCATGGCTGTCTTTTCAAGTTGCTAAAAGTTAATCATCAAGTCATTATGACAAAATTGGTTGTTGTTCTGTTAAACAAGCTGTCAATACAGTACCTGAAAATATTTATCTCCCCCTCTGATCTGGTCACATGGAGCTAAGTCATGAATTTCCCTCTGGGATTAATAAAGTGATCGATCGATCTATCTATCTATCTATCTATCTATCTAAGTCAGTATGCTACTGATGGTCTGCTTTAGCAATTGGTCAGCACATTTGTACTTACTGTGCAGGGTTTAAATGACAAGTAGAAGTGGGTCACTCACCACATTCGAGGCAATTGGAGAGGCTCCCTTTTTCAGCAGGATCTTTACTACGTTGAGATGGCCCATAAAGGATGCAACATGAAGTGGGGTAAGCCCAGACTGTTTCACACACACACACATTCACACGTCATTAATTGTATAGTACACTGAGATCAAGTGATTTTAAAACTCTCGAATTTCATTTTTTGTGAGTGATAAATAGTAATATCAATAGCAGCAATAGATATAAATATCAGGCAAATTATCTGTATATCAATGCAGATATTGTCTTATCACATTGTTATATCACGTTTTGCTAATTTATAATGGATATTCACTTCTTAACAAGGTCTATCTTGAACACAAATATATACAACCCCAATCAGAAAAAGTTGGGAGTATTGAAAATGCAAATAAAAAATATATATACAGTGTTTTTTACATTTACTTTCACTGTTATTTCATTGCAGACAGTATGAACCTGAGATATTTCATGTGTTTTTCTGGTCAACTTCATTTAATTTGTTAATAGACATCAATTCCTGCAAAAAAAAGTTGGGGCATAAATTTAGGTCTAGTAATGAGGTAAAAAATAATGATGTGATTTCAAACAGGTGATGTCAACAGGTGATTGTAAATATGATTTGGTACAAAAGCAGTATCCACAAAAGCTCTCAAGCTGAACTCAAGGCTGTGTTTTTGAAGAAAGGTGGGCAGAGGATCTCCAGTTTGTCAAAATATGTATGAGAAAATTATTGAAATGTTTTAAAACAATGTTTCTCGAAGAAAGATTGAAAGAGATTTACATATTTAAGTCCTAACTTTTTCTGATTTAGCTTGTTTTGCATGGATGTAAAATATTGCTCTAAAATCGCAATGTACTTTTCTGCATTAATGCTGCCATCACAGAAGTGTAAATGAACTTTGCCAAAGGCACTTTTTGTAAATATACTAAAAATAACCCAAAACAGAAACTAAAAATATTGCCCCTGTAACTGGAAAAAAATCTGTTTAGGTTTTCACTCCCACACACACACTTTACTGGCCATTTTCTTATTTCTTACCTCTGTTACAGCTTCCAAAGACGCTGAGTGTTTTAGGAGTAGGTCCATTACATGTGGGTGATTTTTCTTACATGCAATGTGGAGAGGTGTGAAGCCATTCTAAATATAAAATGAAAGTATAATTACACCTGATGGGTAAACAACATACAGTGCTCAAATATTGAGAGTGTTAGCAAACATATGTGAACTAACTAGTGCTCGGGTATTAGGCTTGGCTCCCTTGTCCAAGAGCACTTTGGCTGTCCGGTGGTGCCCACAGTGTGTCGCCACATGTAGTGGTGTCAGGTGGTCTAATGTTATGTCATCGATCTCAGCATTATACTGTAGAAGCTGTCGCAAGCAGTCTACGTGGTCCCCCTGAGCTGCCATGTGGATTGGGGAGAGACCATTCTGTATGTAGGGTAAAAGGGAAAAATATATATGAAATTTAACAGTAAACTCTATTTGATCTATTGTTTTATGTTACAAACTTTTATTAAAGAACCAGACTCTTGTTTAATATCAGATGAAATACATGTTCGTTTATTGCATATATATATATATATATATATATATAATGTGTGTGTGTGTGTGTGTGTGTGTGTGTGTGTGTACAGTATATATTTACAGGCCACTTTATTAGGTACACTTGTAACTGTATGGTAGCAACTCAATGTATTAAGGAATGTAGACATGCTTAGATATCTTACTTTGGCCAAATTTTGATTGCTCATTCAATGCTATGATGCAAAACAGGAACTGCGCAGCATGACAGTATATACAAATTGACTGGACAACAGCGGGTGAAGAGTGAAGCCACTACATGTCTGATGCCCTCTATTGCTGGCTGCAACTCAACTTTTAACCCTGCCCATTCCCATATAAGTGAATGGCTCAGGTGGCAATTTTTTCTGGCAACTGTATTCTGTCAATTCTATGAGCTACCATCAAGTAAGTATCTCTCCCAGTAACTTTCTTTACGATTAATGGGTTTTATGGAAGTTAATTGGTGATACGTCAAGGGGTGTTGCGATTAGGTAATTGATAGCTATGGCTGTGTAGATAGACAGCTCATTCTAACGATCACAGGATGGGAACATACTCTTAAACTAGGCATATGTTACTCAGTAAAGACGTGGAGAAAACGGTTCATCCATTTTAAAGAAAGAGGTGGACCTACAGCTACAGCTTTAGCTGTGTAGGGTGATCCAAGACCTTCTCAACTTGCTCTGTGTATATTCTGTGACTCAGACTGCTCACTGGGAGTTTGTCTGGGCAGTTAATCAGGCATTGCTTACACTGCATGGCAATTGTCAGCCGACTGAGCTATATTTCAGACCGATTATGAAATTCCCTCAGCTACAACTAAAATGGGCTAAATGTGCACAGTCAACTTCTTAACTTCCCTCTTAACATCAGTTGAGCCGTCATCGTCTAGCTGTTGAGATTCCGGCACATATTTCACATTAAAAATTACAAGGTACACCACCCAAAAAAAAAGTCACAAAAAATATATTTATTGAAATATAATGAAAACCTAGTCTCAATTTACCCACTCAGTCTGACACCTGGACCTGTTTGAACACAAAGCTGATATATTATTACCCTCTAGTGGAAGAGAATGTAATTGTTCTGCCTTTCACTACATGCTGCTGGGTTTGAAAACCAATCTGGTGAAATTGGATAATCTTCCGCAGCACACCTGATGATTTCTCATGGCACACTTATGTGCCACAGCACAGTGGTTTGGAAACATTGCCCTAACGAGTGTGATCAAGGGTTTGGATGAAGATACTGTCCCGCCTACAGTGTCTACTGCGTTTCCTCTGGCTGCACTTTGCATCTACTGGGCAAATGCACCCAATATGTCAGCACCCAGTCAGCCATCTTGATGGCTTCAAACAAGCTGTGACAAAATCGCACTAACTAGAGCATCCCAATAATGGGGATGGATGTCTGTTAGAACGCTGCTTGCTTAAACAGCTGCCTACGTAGGCAGTGCCTACAGTGGCAGCTCACTGGGTTTTCAGACAGACCCATTGTCTTGGCATTCTTTGGGACACTTAATACCAATTGAGCATCATTTAAACACCACAGCCTACATGAGTAGTGTTCTGACCATGTCCATCCCTTTACGACCATAGTGTACCATCTTCTACGTGCCATGTCACAAAGGTCAGATCATCTCAAACAATGTTTTTGAACATGACAGTGAGTTCACTGTATTCAAATGGCCTCCACGGTCATCAGATCTCAATCCAATAGATCACCTTTGGGATGTAGTGGAATGGGAGGCATCGTGGATGTCAACAAATCTGCAGCAAATGCGTAATGCTGTCATGTCAATATTTCTGAGGAAGGTTTCCATCACCTTGTTGAATCTGTCTAAAGAAGAATTAAGACAGCTCTGAAGCTAACTAAAACAGGAACTAGCAAGTTGTACCTAATAAAGTGGCTGGTGATTATATAAGAGTAAGGAAACACCAATATAAATGAAAGGTTTGGGAAACAGTGATCCAATTTTAGATACAAGCTGTGGGTTAAGGGGGAACCCTGTTAGGTGGTATCACCAACCTGCAGCCACCACCTTGAATGCCACCATCTTGAATTCAGTTTCAGTTTTTCAAATGTAAAGATACAAAAGGTAGAGAAACAATGGTGTAAAATAACATAGAATATTTATTTGTTCTTATGTTCAAATAGTGATTTTTCTTCTATATAGGCAATGTGAAGGATGGCGTTATTCCAAGAAATGTTGAGATCTTCTTCATTTCTGGTGAACGAAGCTCATGTGCCATCGCAGAAAATTTTAACCAATACCACCCAAACAGGCTTCCTGTGAGGTCCTATGAAGTTGAATGACCAAATGCTACGAATGTAGCATCAGCAACCACTGTTCTGGCCTCTTTCTGGCCTCTGTAGGGGTTAGCCATGCCTCAATGCAATGAATTTTGTCTACCCATAACCAACACCCTTACAAAATTCAGATGCTGCTACACCTGACTGAGGGCGAGCCAGTCCGGTGGGTAGAATTTGCGGAATGGGTAACACAGCAGCTCCAGATAAACCATCATTGTCCCTATTAGGTGCTGTTCAGTGATGAAGCAGTTTCTGAATGGTGAGATCAGCAAAGAGAATTGGTCAAACATAAACACTCACTGGACTGATCCATCCAACACTGTTGCCTCACCTAAAGTCACGGTATAGTGTGGTGTATGGTGAACTCGAACTGGGATCTTTCTTCACTGATGGAACAGACCATTATACAAAGCTGACAGATGAACATGTGTTTCCTTCATTATCAGAGGATGGAACATTTTCTGATTTCTTCCAATAACATGGCCTCCTGTCAGAGACTATCTTGATGTGCAGCTTCTCCAAAAGTGGATTGATTGTAGGGGTCCAGTCGAGTGGCTACCACGTTGTTCTTATTTAAGAACTTTGGATTTCTATTTGTGGGGTCATGTCAAGGCACTTGTTTAGTCTGTGAAGATACAGAATATTGTTCATCTTAAAGACAGAACTGTTGATGTTTGTGCTAGCAGTCAGCCAAATGTTTTGGTGATAGTTCATCAGGAATTGGAGAAAAGGATTGTATCAATCACATCATGTAGACCTATTGATCAGATGTCTGGTTTTACATAAAATCACTGTTTAATTCAAGATGGCGGCATTCAAGGTGACCACCATATTGGTAACGTGGCCTAGCAGGTTTCCCCCCTTCCCCCACAGCTTGTATCTGATATTGGAAAAATATGCCAAACTGTTTTCATTTTATATGTTATATGTTATGTTTCCTTACTTTTTAGACATCCTGTATATGTACAGTATGTGTGTGTGTGTTATTCATAAATTGTCATATCAAGTGCTGATATATAATTCAATATTATTTGCAATAGGTTTTTGTTTTAAAATCAGGGGACCTGTCCAGGATCAAGAGGATAAGAAAGTGAATGAATGAATGAATGAATGAATGAATGAATGAAGTCTCATATATTTACTTTTTTTGTTAAATTGCTATTAAAATTCTTTAACACCATTTTAATGTTACCTCAGAAACATATGAGAATGAAAAGAAAGTTGAATATTTATGTCTGATTGGGTTCATGTTGTGTATGTAAGTAAAGAGTTCAGCATGATCTTGTAAAACTGTTTTCATGGTTACTTTAGTCTTGGCTTGTATGGGGGCTCCTTGGTCCAGCAGGATCTCAATAATCCTAACATGACCATTTCTGGCAGCACAGTGAAGTGGGGTCAGTTCATCCTATAAGCCATGGATAAGAAATCAAAGGAAAATGTTAAGATTTTGTTCAGTTTTTTTTCTGTATAATGCCAAAGTGGTCTGTCTGTAAAAATGATTTAAGATATAAAACATAATCATCCATTCAGAAGTTAAATATGTGTACAGTTATCATCCTGTATTCTCAAGCTGTTTAAATATTTTGCATAATAACGTGAAATTATTGTCATACTTTAGTCTTGGCATCAATTGTTGCTCCACGCTCCAGCAGAAGCCTGACCATTATCACGTTACCTCTCCTGGATGCAATGTGAAGAGGCGTGATCCCATTCTGGAAGAGTGGCATACAGTAAATATACAACCCCAATTCCAATGAAGTTTGGATGTTGTGTAAAGCATAAATAAAAAGAGGATACAGTGATTTCCAAATCCTTTTCAACCCACATTCAATTGAATACACTAAAAAGGCAAGATATTTAATGTTCAAATGGATAAACTTTATCAATTTTTGCAAATATTCACTCATTTTGAATGTGATGCCTGTTCCAAAACAGTTGGGACAGGAGCATGTTTACCGCTGTGTTACATCACCTTTCCTTTTAACAACACTCAGTAAGCATTTGGGAACTGAGGATACTAATTGTTGAAGCTTTGTTGGAGGAATTCTTTCCCATTCTTGCTTGATGTACAACTTCAGTTGCTCAACAGTCCGGGGTCTCTGTTGTCGCATTCTGTGCTTCATAATGCGCCACACATTTTCAATGGGAGACAGGTCTGGACTGCAGGCAGGCCAGTCTAGTACCCGCACTCTCTTACTATGAAGCCACGCTGATGTAACACGTGCAGAATGTGGCTTGGCATTGTCTTGCTGTAATAAGCAGGGACGTCCCTGAAAAAGACGTTGCTTAGACGGCAGCATATGTTGCTCCAAAACCTGTATGTACCTTTCAGCATTAATGGTGCCTTCACAAACGTACAAGTTACCCATGCCATCAGAAATCCGGACAGTCCTTTTCCTCTTTGGCCCAGAGGACACAACGTCCATGATTTCCAAAAACAATTTGAAATGTGGACTCGTCAGACCACAGGACATTTTTCCACTTTGTGTCAGTCCATCTCAGATGAGCTCTGGCCCAGAGGAGCTGGCGGCATTTCTGGGTGATGTTGATATATGGCTTTTCGCTTTGCGACGAACTGTGTTCACTGACAATGGTTTTCTGAAGTGTCCCTGAGCCATGTCGGCTTTTAATGCAGTGCCACCTGGGGGATCGAAGGTCATGGGCATTCATTGTTGGTTTTTGGTCTTGCCGCTTACTTGCAGAGATTTCTCCAGATTCTCTGAATCTTTTGATGATATTATGAACTGTAGATGATGAAGTCCTTAAATTCTTTGCACCTGCACATTGAGAAACATTGTTCTTAAACAGTTGGACTATTTGTGGTGAACCTCGTCCCATCCTTGCCTGTGAACGACTGATCCTTTCAGGGATGCTCCCTTTATACCCAATCATGACACGCACCTGTTTCCAATTAACCTGTTCACCTGTGGAATGTTCCAAACAGGTGTTTTCTGGGCATTCCTCAACTTTCCCAGTCTTTTGTTGCCTCTGTCCCAACTGTTTTGGAACGTGTTGCAAGCTTCAAATTAAAAATTAGTGAATGTTTGCAAAAAACAATAAAGTTTATCCGTTTGAACATTAAATATCTTGTCGTTGTAGTGTATTCAATTGAATATGGGTTGAAAAGGATTTGCAAATCATCGTAATCTGTTTTTATTTATGTTGTACAGAACGTCCCAACTTCATTGGAATTGGGGTTGTAGATAAATAATTGTTAGATACTCCAGATAGAAGAGATATGTACTCAAAAATGATACCTTGGGAGTGAAGTTCACACTTGCTCCTCTGTTTATTAGCAGCTGGGCAATATTAACATTCTCATAGTGTGCAGCAATATGGAGTGGTGTAAAGCCTGTCTGCAAAGTTTCAAGGAAAACAAGTCACATAACACATAATATGCACACTGACAGAAAAGTAAATTGTTTGGCCTTAAAGCAGCCATTGTGCAAGCCTATGAATTATTGTATGCTGCGAGAGATATGACTTTGTGTTAATTAAACAGCAATACACAAACCTTGCTGAGAACATCGGGATTGGGGTCATTTTGCAGAAGAACAGCTGCGGTGCGAGTGTCATCGTTGCGTGCTGCTATGTGCAGTGCAGGAAGACGAACCTTTCCCTTGGTACCATGACTGATAAGCAGGGCTACTACATTCTCATGACCCTGCTGAAGAGCCACGGCTAAAGGAGTAAAGCCATCCTGAGAGATGTTAAGCCAAAATAGAAAACACTAAGGTAGTCAACTACAAACATGTGTGTATCTCCAGTTCAGTATTTCACTCATTCACTAGCACTTAAACCAAAGTTTAGGTTTAAAAGGCAGGAAATCATAAAGAGATAGAGATATTAATATTGTATAAATATACAACAGACACAATCAAATTGTACCTCTGTTGGAATGTTCTGATTGGCTCCATTGTCCAAGAGGAACTTTACTACATCTAAATGATTTTCTTGTGCTGCCATATAGAGTGGAGTGAAGCCCTTCTGTTGTACACAAGAGCACATATTTACAGTGGTGCTTGAAAGTTTGTGAACCCTTTAGAATTTTCTATATTTCTGCATAAATATGACCTAAAACATCATCAGATTTTCACACAAGTCATTAAAGTAGATAAAGAGAACCCAGTTAAACAAATGAGACAAAAATATTATACTTGGTCATTTATTTATTGAGGAAGATGATCCAGTTTTACATATTAGTGAGTGGCAAAAGTATGTGAACCTTTGCTTTCCGTATCCGGTGTGACCCCCCTGTGCAGCAATAACTGCAACTTAACGTTTCCTGTAACTGTTGATCAGTCCTGCACACCGGCTTGGAGGAATTTTAGCCCATTCCTCCGTACAGAACAGCTTCAGCTCTGGGATGTTGGTGGGTTTCCTCACATTAGCTGCTCGATTCAGGTCCTTCCACAACATTTCTATTGGATTAAGGTCAGGACTTTGACTTGGCCATTCCAAAAAATGAACTTTATTCTTCTTTAACCATTCTTTGGTAGAACGACTTGTGTGCTTAGGGTCGTTGTCTTGCTGCAGGACCCACCTTCTCTTGAGAATTTTCAGTTTCATGGACAGATGTTCTGACATTTTCCTTTAGAATTATCTGATATAACTTAGAATTCATTGTTCCATCAATGATGGCAAGCCGTCCTGGCCCAGATGCAGCAAAACAGGCCCAAACCATGATACTACCACCACCATGTTTCACAGATGGGATAAGGTTCTTATGCCGGAATGCAGTGTTTTCCTTTCTCCAAACATAACGCTTTTCTTTTAAACCGCAAAAAGTTCTATTTTGGTTTTTTTGGTCTAATCTGTCCACAAAAACATTCTTCCAATAGCCTTCTGGGCTTGTCCACACGTGATCTTTAGCAAACAGGCAGACGAGCACCAATGTTTCTTTTTGGAGAGCAGTGGCTTTCTCCTTGCAAACCTTGCCATGCACACCATTGTTGTTCAGTGTTCTTCTGATGATGGACTCATGAAAATTAACATTAGCCGATGTGAGAGAGGCCTTCAGTTGCTTAGAAGTTACGCTGGGGTCCTTTGTGACCTCGCCAACTATTACACATGCCTTGGTCTTGGAGTAATCTTTGTTTTTCAACCACTCCTGGGCAGGGTAACAATGGTCCTTGAATTTTTCCTCAATTTTAGAGGGGTTAGCTGTTCCTATTTCCCAAACACCTGCAATTCTAAGGCTGTAAAAAGTTTTAGAATGTGGAATTTGCCGTTTAGAAATAACTAACCTGGGATTGAGCATTGACATTAGCTCCATAATTAACCAGCTCAGTTACCACTTGCTCTTGTCCAGCCAAGGCTGCAATGTGAAGGGCAGTGTTGCCTTTTACAACAACGGAAAAATAAAAAAAAATGCTTTCAAAAATAAGAAATAACATGTTGCATATTGTAGTTACATTGCAACATTTTTACTGTACTATAATAGAGGTGTGCACTTGTCATCTAGCGATTTACTAAGGGCTTGCATGATTAAGAACAAAATTAATATTTCATGTCTGTAAAGTTGGAATTCTACTTTTCACCTGCTGAAAAGCATGTCCTGTCACTGTGACATCTGCATTTCTCACTTAATGTTCCATATTCACATTTCAGATATTCATTTTCCACACATAAAGACTGGTGTCTAAATGACTATTTATTATATACAATCCTGTTGGATCAAATACCAACAGAGACTATGTCAGTTTGCTTGTATCTCATGTACACAAGAAAAGAGAAAGCAAAGACAGAAACAAGCAAATTCAGCAAATTATAGTGTTTGTATCATAGGTGCAATTAACCTTAGTGTATTATCCACAATAATCCCACTATATTAGGGGTCATAACAAAGCAGAACATAAAAAGTTAGTCTAGTGCTATACTTTAGTAAAAACAGCCTTACCTTTGTTGTAGTCTCAAGTATGATGCCATTGTGCAGTAGTTCCAGCACCATTTTAACATGACCTTCTTTTGAGGCCAGATGTAGCCCATTGAGCCCATTCTGTAAATGAGAGAAAGAACAGAGAAGGCCTCATGCTTTCATTATGTGGATTTGATGCCCAGTATTGTGGTACCCTTGGAATTGGTACCATTTTGTAGTACCATTTTGCCAAATAGTACCCTGTAAATAAAAGTTTCCCTAATGTTTCCCTACCCTACTATTTGTTCTTTCATGTGGGACTATTACATGGCTATGGCGCTGAGATCAATGGCAATGGTACTTGGTATAAAGGGAGAGATGGCAGGTTGGTGGTCTCTCCGCTGGGAAGAATACAAGCCATGTGGGATAGGTCTAACCTCACACAGCCTTCCTTCATTTACACCGGACATGTGAGGTTGGACCTTTCTCACACTGCTAATATTATCCCCCTCTGAGTCCAGAGACCACTTACCCCGTCAACAAAATGAAATGAAAACAAAGAAATAGCAAGAAAAAAAGAGACAAATGAACAGATGAGAGCATTGAAAAATGTACAATTATATGTGATAGATTTTGACAAATGAGTGGTGATACACAAACACATGCCAGATGCTGACTAATAAAAACAACACGATGGTACAATGGTATTTTCATGTTGCACAATTATGAATTTTAGCAGTTGTAGTAAATGCATGTTAGCAGAAGAGGCCTGTTGATGGTTGTTAGTTCCAATAGTTTTCAAAATTTCTTTTTACACGCACCCACACACACACAGACATCCCAACTTTTCTTGATTTTTTGAACCCCAAATCAGAAAAAGTTGGGATAGTATGGAAAATGCTAATTAAAAATATATGCAGTGTTCCTTACATTTCCTTTGACGTTTATTTAATTGCAGACAGTATGAACCAAATATATTTCTTTCTTTCTGGTCAACTTAATTTCATTTGTGAATAAACATTCATTCATGCAACTCAGGACTGCAACACATTTCAAAAAAAGTTGGGACTGGGGTAATTTAGGGCTAATAACGAGGTAAATAAAACTAAATAATGATGTGGTTTCAAACAGGTAATGTCAATGGGTGATTCTAATCATAATTTGGTACAAAAGCAGTATCCACAAAAGGCTTTGAGGAGTAAAGATTACTCCTCAAAATTATTGAAATGTTTAAAAACAATGTTCCTCAAAGGAAGACTGGAAAGGATTTACACATTTCTTACTATACAGTACATAATATCATTTCAGTGCAAAAAAAAAAGGTGCAAAAGGCGAAGGTGCAAGCGTAAGCTTCAATGCCTGTGATCTCCGATCCCTCAGACGGCACTGCATCAAGAACCATAATTCATCAATAGCTGATATAACCACACGGGCAAGGAATTACTTTATCAAACCTATATCAAGCACTACAATATGGAGTTACATTCACAAATACCACTTAAAACATTACTGTGCAATAAAGAAGCCTCATGTTAACCATGTCCAGAAGCCGACATTTCTAGGCATCTAGGGTGGAACATCACTCAGTGGAAACGTGTATTATTGTCAGATAAATCAGTTTTCCAGATATTTTTTGGAAGAAATGGACGCTGTGTTCTCCAAACCAAAGAAGAAAAGGACCATCCAAACTTTTATCAGCAACAAGAAAAGAAGAAGGAAGTTTTCAGGAAGAATGCACAGGAAGAAGAAACAAAATAACACCTTAACCACTATGTAGCTTGGTCATCGCTTGTCATCTTCTGTGCCAAAATGTCTTTTTTTCTGTGTTGTGAGAAGGAATGGCAACATTATGAAGTGGGAAATGCTTTACCTTCACAACTTTTTTTGGAATGTGTTGCAGGCCTGAAATGCAGCAGTGGATGTTTATTAACAAATTAAATTAAGACTAGCAAAAACATGAAATATCTTGGTTTCAATAAAATAAAAATCAATGTAAATATAAGAAATACTGTGTTCTTTTATTTGCATCTTTCAGATGGTCCCCATTTCTTCCTGATTTGGGGTTATATGTATAGTGTACATAGGTGCTGTGCTGTAGCATGTGTCTACGGTTGTTTAGTTTAAGGTTCATAAAGAAAATAAGACACATAGTGAAGGGTGATCATATCTAAATGTATTACATATATTATGCGAATTCAAAAAATATCATAAGTGACAGAATTATCTTTCACTTTTGTTTGTCACATTAGCATGTTTTTGAGTCATTATGCATAAAATCTTCCCAGGCCAGTTTATTGACAGAATGTTTGAACAGAATATATGTTCTAACAGAATTACATTAACACCAAAGTGCCATTTGAGCTCAAATTATTGCACTCTGTGTGCAGTTGAACACATTTAATTAATGAGCTCAGTGATTAATATAACCATATATCTTTATCCCTACTGTCTCTATACCATCCATATTTCATGGTACACTATGGCAAGGGAGTAATGAAGCCACAGACACATATATAATAAATTTCTGTCTACACTAAAACATTGCCTGTTATATAGGAAAACATGTGCACACTCCAGGCAATATGATGTCTGTAGAGCAATGATAAGACTTGCTCTTAATAAACACTCACACCCTGTTTTCAGTTATCAGGCACAACTGTCTCTCCAAGACATAAGTATGGTAAAAATCCCTCATTACCAGTACAGTTCTTGTATAAGAGATCACCCTAATACCACCAATTACTTTCAGTGGAGAACGTGGTCATTTCCATGATCTGAACACACAACTGTAATGCTGAATGTGATCAGTGCTATATGGATGACAAGTTCTAACTATAAATTCATTTTCTGAGTACCAAATCAAAGCCGAACTTCCCATTTGCATGGACATTGAAAACCAGAGTAGCTGTATGTTTTGCTAATGACAGCTCTAGTCATTTGTCTACCCATGACTTGGTATTAATTTATTCTTCTGCTCCTCTAATTTCTTTTCTCCAGATATCAGTATTCCAGCACAGCACACTCTATATGATGCAACAATATGAAATACTGACAGTAAATATGGGCAACATAAACAGGTCCTGAGGAGATGTCAGAACATATAACCAACATGATCAAGAAAGAATAATAATGTATTGAGACCTTCAGTGAAACTACTTTATGTGACATTAACACAAATAGAAAATAAAAAACAAACCAAAACACAGAAACTATGCTAGGACAACCCTCACCTGATTTGCTGTGTTGATATCGACACCATTCTTTATGTGGTCAAGAGCCTTTTCCAGGTTACCTGAGCGGGCAGCACGTAGGAAACTGGTAGCAGCATCAGTCTGAGACAAATATAAATACATACAGAGAGATGGAGATAATGAGAATGAACAACTTTATGGGATTAGAATAGTAATTGTGGGTTCACATACTGTCAGTTTGCCCCTACACAAAAGGACAGCTTATATGTGGACTGGTTAGTTATTCAGGTTATGGCCCAATGCATTTAATTTAGTATTCATAAAACCACACAACACTGAAACGAATTAAAAATAGAAAAGAGTGCAGTTACACTAACAGCATACAGTGTTGAACATGGGGATGATGCACCATCACATCACAAGGTACTTTCAGAATGAAATGGTTTTCTGAAAGACCTTGGTAAACACACCAAACACCGAATCACAAAAATTAAATACATAACAGTGAGTCACCACAGCACACTTGAAAGTTTAAGGTACTACTTACAATAATCCAGTGGTTTCAAAATTGCCCCAGGTAACAACAGGGTGCCTGGGGTAAATTGGGGTTTGTTGATAATATTGGTAAGTGCATTTACACATATTTTCACAGTACATGATTGTTCAATTCTGATAATGCTTTTTAATAGTTTTTTAAATGAATACATCACGTTAATGACACTCTCATCCTTAATTCTGTAACTGTAAAAAACAGTTACTAATTAGTAATGTAAAAGCACACAGTGAAAGACACAATATACAATAATTCATCATTTCATTGTAAGCATAAAAGTCACATAGCTGGGATCCTGTTTAGGTACAGGTCTGAAAACAGGCATGCATAACTGGAGAAAGAAGCGAGAACTACAAAATTTGCAGACTCATTTGCAGAAGTCTGAGGCAGCAATTTTTGGATATGTTCCCTTGGACAGCCTTTGGACTGCTGGAGTGTTTGATAAGTGAACACGAACACACACACACACACACACACACACACACACACACACACACACACAAAGTATAGTCAAAATCTTGATGAGACTGACACAGCAATTAGAGGATACATACTAAAATTCTTGGGTTATTTATTGAGGGCTTTATGAGTGATCAGAAGTCAATACATTACCACTCAAAGTGTGAATTGAGAAAACATTAATAGTAATAGTGTGCTGATAATTGTCCAGGTTTGGACTAAAAAACCCCACTTGGATTAACATTTAACCTCTCCTGATTTTTTTTTCTAGTTTTTCCAATGTTAAAGTATCCAAATACTTTGTGATGTCTACTCCCACTAAATAAATATTAAACTTATACATGTGGCACTTTATGATCATTTTATTAATGTACTGCATCATACACTGATAAACCTAGGATGTGCGAACTGTTTAGCCCCTATTATTATATTACTGTAGTTAATCGATGCTACACCTGCTGATCACCCTAACCTTAACCTCAGTAACCTAAAAGCAAATCTCCAAAACATACGTAAACCTGCATTACCTAAAACCTAACTTTCTTTTAAAAAGGGAAAGAAAAATGCCACAGCAAAGGGAAAACTGTCATTTTTGACATTCAGTCCTCACAATGGTATATTATAAACTTGACCACTCCACACACACTGACATGCGTGGTCTCATTGGAGTGCCAGTCACTCCATTCACAGAGCTTTATTGGCATGACCATTACAGTGGTTACAGTATAGTCAAAGCATTAAATTACTGAGAAAAGTTCATAACAAGAAAATTGACAAATATATAATGAAAAATTAGAAAGAAATATATAAAGACTGAAAAAGTAGCAAGTAGAATGAAACCATAAGACATGACCAAGTTTCAATTAGTGCAAAGGTAAATTATGGCTGTGTGTATGTGAGAGAGAGAGAGAGAGAGAGAGACCTTGTCTTGCTATACTTGTAAGGATTAAATGTCCTTACAATGACAGGAATATCTGGAAATTTTGTTTTGTGAGGATCGTTTTGCAGGTCATCACAGCGCTTTTGCATTTTACAGAACCGGTAATTTTTGTTTGAAAAACCAAAAGAGGGAGATCTCGCATTAATTAGCTATAGTAATCATTATGTCAATGAAAAGTCCTCACAAGTATAGTGAGACAAGTGTGTGTGTGTGTGTGTGTGTGTGTGTGTGTGTGTGTGTGTGTATGTTATTGAGTGCAGGATATCAGTCAAACTTCACACTGTGAAAGGCAGATATGTAATTTGTGCTGCTCTCCTTCTGCTTTTCTAACAGGACGGGACATTTCTCAGTGTTGTTCATGTAGGAAAATTGTGGAGGAGCTCTCTGGAATAGCTCTAAGAATTTTTGCTGTATATTATAGTATTTTTCACAATATAAGGAAATGCAGCTCTGTCTCCACAGCATTACGCCTGCACTGTGTGCACATTCTCTGGCTAAGAGGGAGCCATGATTTCTTATACCAGCCCATCTTGATGGCTAGCTTGTGTGCACAGGGTCTGTACTGTGTCAGGGACAGATAGCACTGCATCTTACTCTGGCTCTGCATCTTTCACACTCTCAGTTCTATTCAGTTAAACTCAAAGAGCTTTACTGACATGAATGTTACAGGAGTTACACTGTGACCACATTTACATTTACAGCATTTAGCAGACACCCTTATCCAGAGCGACTTACAATTGATACAGTCTTACAATCCAAGCAGTTGTGGGTTAAAGGCCTTGCTCAAGGACCCAACAGTGGCAGCTTAGCAGAGGTGGGATTTGAACCCTGGACCTTCTGGTCCATAGTCCAGTACCTTACCCGCTAGGCTACCACAGTCCACAACATTGAAATGATTGTTAAAAGGTATTAAGATGATCACACTAAGATATGTAATAAAAAGAAACATCAACAAGAGATATGAAGACTGAAAAATATAATTAACAATTTAAAAATGACGAACCTTCAGACTTCTCCTCGTTAGGGGTCGCCACAGCAGATAATCTGTCTACATCTTGGCGACTTCCTCTGCCACACCAACCACCTGCATGTACTCCCTCAACAAATCCATAAACCTCCTCTTTGGCTTTCCTCTTCGCCTCCTAACTGGCAGCTCCATCCTCAGTATCCTTATAGTATCCCATTAACTCGGATGTCCTTTTATCGCAAATAAGTCCTGTCACACTTTGTCACCCATACCACCAGGCCTGCACAGTTATGCACCTCTCTACAACACTCTCCATTACTTTGAACAGTCAAACCCAAGTGTTTAAACTTGAAACCACATAATTCTCCCACCTTCTCATTCAAGCACATGTACTCTATCTTACTCCAACTGAATTTAATTACACTCCCCTCCAGTGCCTACATCCTCCTTGCCAGGCTCACCTCAAACTCAGCCTGCTCTCACTACAGCTCATAATGTCAAAAGCTAACATCATAGTCCACATGGACTTCTCTCCGATCTCATGCACATCACCATTATAATTAACAATCAGTACCATTATACCACTCTTCACCCATCCTCTCACTTTCTAAGATATTGTTAAACAATCCCATCAAGAATTCTACTGCCATCACAGCCTCCACTGGTATGTCACCTGGGCCTACCACCTTTCCACTTTTTCCATATTCTCTTCATAGCTGTCTTCGCTAAATTCTTGCTATTCAATTTCCGATTCACTAACTCCATGTCTTCCAACCTTCTCCCTCTCTCATTTTGTCCATTCAGCAGCTCTTCAAACTACTCTTTCCACCTTCTCAGCACTCTCTCCTCACTTGTCAACACATATCCTTTTTCTAGCATTTTTATCCTGCACAGATTGTCCCCTCTATCTGGGCTGTCTGGAGTGCTTTTCTCCTTACTGTCCACCTTCTCATAAAGCTTGAAATATGCCTTTCCCTAGCCTTTGCTACTTCTCTCGTTGTCTTATGCCACTATCTCTGTGCCACTATACCACTAATCTCTTTGTACCCCTGTCAATTTTCTTCATGTCTCTGACAATCCCAGTTCTTTTTTGCTTACACTCCTTCCTATACTGCCATACTACACTTCTCCTTTCAATACCAATTCTATTTGTCTTCATTCCTCTGTCCAGTCATCCAGCACCTGTCTCACCTCTAAATTTTATGTAACAGTCTTTCTCCTTCAACTTCCATCACCTGATCTTTGGTTTAGCCCTCATTCTCGTTCTCTTCCTCACCTCCCCAGTTATCCTACAAAACACTACCTGATGTTGTCTATCCATATACTCTCCCCTGCCACAACCTTAAAGTCTCCAATCTCATTTTCCTCAGATTGCATCTCCTGCATTGGCCATTGTCCACCTGTGTGTAGTTCTACTCTTAAATGTCACCATATACACCTCCTTCTTCTTACAGTGGGTATTATCCACAGACATTTTCAATATTTCTTGCAAAACCCACCATCATCTACCATTTCTTATTTTTCATTTTGACATACCTACCTACCTATCACCCTTCAATTTCCAGCTGCACACTGATCACTTTGTGAGACACTCCAAACCACTCTTTAAAATGTATTTCTGCCTTTAGAATGACCTATGTACCATTTCTCTTCCCATCCACACCATGGTTGGACAGTTTAAAAACCACCTCTGATGCTCTGATGCATTGATCACTTGTACACCCAATATGTCTACCCTTCACCTCTCTATCATATCAGCCAGCTCTCTCCCGTTACCAGTCATAGTACCAACATTCAGAGTTCTGACTCTCACCTTCACACTTCTACCTTTCCTCCTTTCCCACTGCCTCTGAACATGCCTTCCCCCTCTCCATCTCCACCTTCACCAAACATTAGCATAACTTCCACCAGGACCCTGCTGTGCAACAGTACCAGTGGTGGCCATTAGTAACCCAGCCCTGTCCCATTTGTCATGGAAATTTTTATTTATGATCCACATATTTGATTTAGCACAGGTTTAAACTGGATGCCCTTGGGATGAGCTTGGGACTGGTACTAAGAAGACAGTGGCATGTTAATCCCCAGTGGTTGGGTTTCACAAACCCTTAGACTGCGGGAGGAAAGTAAGTAATATGCTGCAAGACTGCTGCTCTCCATTTGTATGTTTGCATGTAATACTTGTTTGAACAACATTCTGCAGTGGAATTATTTTAGAGCTCCTTAGCACTTCTGAGTATTTGCTTGTGTCAGTGTATGAGGTAGCATGGCTTTACAAGATAAGGTATCATTGACATTCTTGCACTGCCCAAGTCCTACAGCAGGTTTCTTCCAACATACAGCATTAGCCTTAGCTATGGTAAAGCAAATAATTTCCATTGTAACCTGGTTCTTTGCATTTCATGTATCATACATTAGGTCACTGAAACTTTCACCTAGAATAGCTGTGAAATAACTTTTTCACTTTATTTGAATTACTCCATGCACACTTTACTAGAATATCTAAAAACTGTGTATGAACATCATCTGGTATAAAATGAAGTGCCAGACATGCTGTGTAGAGATACAGGTATTATATTGTAAAATAAAAATGAAAATGATCTCTCCTCCTAATACCTATATTGTCTAAACCCAGTGTCTAAACCCTCTCATGTTATTATTTTGCCATCACTTTGTCCAGACTAAATAAGCCTAAAGTAAACTTTCTTACTGACATGTTCATTCCTTTGTTCTCCCTCTGTTTCCTTCTCACAGTGCACCAGTGCTGCGGCAGACAGGATGACATCATCACTACGAATGCACACTGCAGGGTGTTTGTTGCTACTAGAGAACAGCATCTTACCAGACAAAGAAAATAAAAAGTTTGGAAATGTCTAATATTGTCTTTAAACCTGGTTTTACCCGTAAAAACTGCAACATCTTCATGAATATTAAAATTGTCAAACAATATTTTCTGAAATCCCCCAAAACCTAAACAAAGACTGATTATTGATTCAGATTCTGTCTCCTTCTCCCTCAACAGACTTACTGTGGAGGTACATAATGCTGACATGAAATCAACAATAGTACTGTATTCAAATCTTAATTTGTTAGTAAAGGGCTTAAAGTGTGAAACTATCAAAAAATCCCAATAAACTTTTTAATGGGTTTAAATATAAAAACGTTATCTTAATTCAAACTATGGATTAATCCTATTTATACACTTTTGTTTTGATAAGAACGTCTATATTGCGTTTCAAAAACACAAAAAAAATACAAATTTTATATAATTATTATATATACATAAGTAATATATATAAATTATGAATTACCCAGTTGTATACATGAGTGATTTGTATAACTAAAGTATACATCCACTGACTTTTCAGGCTCATTACACTTAATCTTTTAACATCCAACTAAACTTTTGTCCTTAAACCTTCTGTTCTTGAAGTCAATGCATATATTTAAATGTTCATTTTATTATTAGAATAAAACAAAATTGTATGGTCATACCAAATAACAAGATAAACTGAACCAATATAATCCGTAATTTAATGCCTGAACGTGAATTTTTTAAATAAGTCTAATGACTGTTGGGTTATGGTGTGCACCTTATACAGTATTTTTGTAGAGGCCGCCCTGAGAAACTTTCGCTCCTCAGTGCATTGTGTCAAACCAACATTATAAGGAGCTTCATCTTCAGTGATTATGATAAGCTGCAGCTTTACTGGCATCATTTTGAATGCACCCATACAGAATTACTAATATTAAACAACATGAAGGAACCATAAGTATTTTATTTCTTGGTCAAAGACAGGTCAAGATTAATGAAGAATAAATTGAGGTCTCGCACAGAAATGTTTTCATTGAAATACATACTTTCGGTTCTTTGGTAAAATAAAAGTATTTTTTAGTTGTAATGCATAACATCAGAAAATACTAACAAATGATATTCAACAATTGGACTGCTTATAAAGTTGCTTTATTTTGGATTTAGTTTATAGTTTTCACACATAAAACAGATACAGGCTATTTTATTTATAATGTCTGTAACTTTTAGTAGTACACTTTAAATATAGTGATGGATCACCTAACGTTTTACTATTAGAACTCAAAAGCAAGTTTATTTAAATGTTAATCCATTGAAGATATCACATATAGAAGACATTACAGACATGTGTAAAGACTTTAAGTATTAATAAGATGCACAAAAAGTGCACATATTAAGCTAAGCATATACAGTATTACATGCTACAAAATACATGCTACTTAGAAAGAGACCTTTATCACTTTATTTTGACCTTTTTTTTTTTTAATGGGTAGAAGAATGGGAATATGGTAGATGGACAGTATTAAATTAACCATTCTGTCCATGGCAACACTAAAGCAACCAAGACACAGGTGCATTAAAGTGACATGTATGCAATCCATCAGGTCCACTTTACAATACAGTAGTACTGTGCCTATGTACAGCAAACAAATGAATTCAAATACAGAGCTGTGCCAGCTGTCCTTGCAATCACCTAATTTACCACGTCACATACATTTACATTAAAAAAAATCATGAGGTTCTCTGCTACAAGAAAATTTTGTTAAAAAATATGCCACGAGAGATTACAATGAAACTGAGACTACATATCAAAATGTTAGTCAAAGTATAAACTAGATAAACTAGATGTCTAAATTATATTGCATGAGAAGGACAAACAACAAAATTTCACTCACTTTCCAAATTGTACTTGGCATGCCTATCCACCTGCCGTCTCTTTCCAGCTGTCTTATTCTTTTTCTTCGTTTTGCTTTTATGCTGCCGTATTCAGATATACTGACTATACAAGTGCAAAGGCCTGGGTACTGTTTGCTGATGGTCCACCCCAACTGACATGCATAAACACACACACACACACGCACACACATAACTAAAGAGCACTTGTACAGGGGTGGGTGGGGTTGAGGCAGTACTAGGGGGTATGGGGCCAAAGGGTTTATCACTAGACATATTTTTCAACAGAATCCAGATAATACTTAACCCCTCCATTGCCAATTTCCTACTATCTCCAACATCTCAGCACACTGACATGATGCATTTTGACAAGCAAAGGACATGCTGAATGCTGTGGAGAAAGTGTCTGCAGGGGAAAAAGGAAAGTACTGTGCACATTTTCTTGGCTCTGTACAGTTTCACTCTGCAATTGGTCTTAGTGACAAAGCTCACAGCAGGGGGCTTAGGAGAGGCACTTCAGTAACACCAAACCTGGTGACAATGAAGCAGGCGTGGATAGGGAGGGTGGATGTGTGTGTGAGTGTGTGTGTCTGTGTGTGTGTATTTTCAAGGGGGCCCAGCCTCTGTTAATAAAAGATCTGTCACTCCTTGGCTGAAAAGGCCTACTCTCTTTCTCTGTCCTGGCCAGTGCTGGGAAAACCACCTCCTTGCCAAAGGCATGCACCCAGATTTTGTGTTTAGAGAGAGAGGAGAGTTTGAGTTGAGGATTGTTGCCCAGTGACATTAGTTCACAGGATAATAGACACTGTACCCATGAGGAAAGAGGTGATGAGGTTTCAGAAGAAATCATTAATAGCAGGAAATTGCAGCTGCAAGTCAGCACTGAAAATGCAAAAATGGTCTCACGTTTTTTATAGAAGATAAAGAGGACATTCCAGATATCTTAAACTGTATCATGTATCAGTTTTTGATTCCTTAAATGATATTAATATCTAAAATCTAAATCCTTATTTTGTCATATCTTTTTTTAATTGTATTAAAATTGTTTCATTGTTTAGAAACTGAATCATTGGACTACTTAAGTATCATCCGCATGTTTAAAGATTAGGCCTTTAACCTATAAGTTTTCTATATTTTTGTACTATTTCAGTAAATTCCCAAGAAACCACCCATTTTAAAACACCAAGTTGCTCCTCTTCCTTCTTCAATCATCAAGTGCATGCATTTTTTCTCCAGTAACTAATGGACTATGCTGGTTGCTGACTAAAAATCTCTGTATGTACTATGTCCTTCTTCCAGAGGGTGATGGTTGAAACTTTAAAATGATTTTTTTTGGTTTTTTTACATGATGATAAAATCATCCCCTCACATGCTGGTTATAAATGAATTTTCTTTTCAATGATTCATTACACAAAAATAAAAAAAAATATATATACTATATATATATATATCATATATATATATTATATATATATATATAGATATATATATATCCACACACACACACACACAACAATATACAGTGGGGCAACAAAATATGTAGTCAGCCTCTGATTGTGCAAGTTCCCTACTTAGAAGAATGATAGAGGTCTGTAATTGCATCATAGGTACCCTATCAACTAGAGACAAATCAAGACAAAAATAAAAAATTAAAATCCAATAAATCACATTGTAGGATTTTTAAAGTATTTAATTGTACAATATGGGTGAAAGTAAGTATTTGGCCAAAACAAAATTTCAACTCAATACTTTGTAACATAATTCTTTTGTGGGAATGACAGAGGTCAAAACGTTTCCCTGTAAGTTTCACCAGGTTTGCACACACTGTAGCTGGTCATTGGCCCAATCCTCCATGCAGATCTCCTCTGAGCATGATGTTTTTGGGGCACTTTCAATAACTCCCTCCCACACAATTTCTGTGGGGGCTGAGTCTGGAGACTGGCTAGTCACTCCAGGACCTTGACATGCTTTTTCCGGAGCCCACTCCTTTTGTTGCCCGAGCGGTGGTGTTTGGGATCATTGTCATGCTGGAAGATCCAGCCACGTTCCATCTTCATGCTTTTCACTGATGAAGGAGTTTTGGGCGTACAATCTCAATGGTACAACAACGTGCCCATGTAAATTCTCCCTAACACGGGTCTGTCCGTCCTGTCCCCCTCTGCCTGCAGAAAAACAGCCCCAAAACATTATGTTTCCACCCCCAAGGCCTTTCACAGTAGGTACGGTGTTTCTTGGGATGCAACTCAGCATTCTTCTTCCTCCAAACATGTCGAGTCGAGTTTTTACAAAAAGTTCTAGATAATTCTCCCAATCTTCTTCGGATCATCCATATGCTCTCTGGCAAACTTTCAGACGGACCCTGGAACCCCCATGGTACTGGCTTAAGCAGGGGGGCAAACGCCTGGAACTGCAGGCATCTGAGTCCCTCCTCGGCGGGTAAGTGTGTTACTGATGGTAGCCTTTGGTACTTTGGTCCCAGCTCTCTGCAGGTCATTCATCAGGTCCCTCTGTGTAGTTCTGGGATTTTTGCTCACCGTTCTCATGATCATTTTGACCACAAGGGATGAGATCTTGCGTGGGGCCCCAGATCGAGAGAGATTATCAATGGTCTTGTATGTCTTACAATAGCTCCCACAGTTGATTTATTCACACCAACCTGCTTGCCTATTGTAGATTCACTTTTCCCAGCCTGGTGCAGGTCTACAGTTTTCTTCCTGGTGTCCTTCGACAGCTCTTTGGTCTTGGCCATGGATGAGTTTGGAGTCTGACTGTTTGAGGCTGTGGACAGGTGTCCATTATACAGATAATGAGGTCAAGCAGGTGCCATTAATACAGGTAACGAGTGGAGGACAGAAGAGTTACAAAAAAAAGGTACAGGTCTGTGAGAGCCAGAAATCTTCCTTGTTTGTGCACTCACATACTTTCAAACTTTTTATTTACCATGGTTTACAATGAAATTCTTTACCATTAAATTCTTTGGGACTGTGGTAGCCTAGTTAAGGTTCAAATCCCACCTCTGCCAAGCTATCACTGTTGGGTCCTTGAGCAAGACCCTTAACCCACAATTGTTTGAATTGTAAGATTGTACCAATTGTAAGTCTCTCTGGATAAGGGCGTCTGCTAAATGCTGTAAATGTAAATGTAAAAATCCTACAGTGTGATTTCCTGGATTTTTTTTTCTCATTTTGTCTCTCATAGTTGAAGTGTACCTATGATGAAAATTACAGACCTGTCTCATCTTTCTCAGTAGGAGACCTTGCACAGACAGTTGCTGACTAAATGCTTTTTTGCCCCACTCTGCTTGCGCACTCATGCAGTCACAAGTACGGGTCATTTTACAGTTGGGGTTACATGTGATGTCTTGTTATGACATTTTTTATGTTTTGTAACAAAATGGAAAAAATAAAACCATATACAAGATGTTACCATACGTTAATGTTACCGTTTATAGACCATTATTTTTACAGTGTTTTTAAATATTTATGTATTGTAGAAGTTCTGGTCTGGTTAACTTCAATCCTTGGACTACTTCAGTTTCATTAAGTTGATATATTTTTGCTGACAATTCTCAAGGATAGTTATTTAATAACAATAAAATAGTGCTGTGCATATCACCCTGAAAAGCCTGTAATAGAACTTTACAGTTAGAGGTGTAAATTGGCAACATTTTCAGATTCCTAACTTTTATTCGCTGGGAGCCAAATGTCTTGTGACAAAGCTTATGTGAAAATGCTTATATTTTTTGCTTTTCTTGGATTGCAATGTTTTTCATTACGAATGATATAGTTAGCATAACAAACTGAGAAAAAAACCTCTGAAAAACTACATAATAATTTATTAGTAGCCTATTTGGTATGTTCCCCTAACCTAAACCCCATCGAGCCTGGGGGCACTCAAAGACATGAAATCACACAGAAACATCACAATATTGTCTTTGGTATATTGTAAAATCATGCTGGTATGATTTGGTTCATCAGGCTTTGAGTTTTGAGTTCTGTGGAGCTTGCCAGCTCCAGTACACACTGTCATTACATGAAAAGGGGGAACAAATCAAATAATAATAAATTCTGATATTTGTCAAAAGATGAGAATAATCCCCCAATGTATCTTAACTAATATCTTATTATGCCTTAGCATGAAAGCTGCTTAGCTACATTAAAAATGAACAAGATAATAAGCTCATGTTTATCAGCTCATCCGTATATAATGTTGTCCAGTTGATATATAACAGTGTACAGTGGTGCATAAAGGTTTTTTAACCTTTTAGAATGTTCTATATTTCTGAATAAGTATGACCTAAAACATCATAAAATTTTCTTACAAGCCATAAGAGCAGATAAAGAGAACTCAATTAAACAAATGAGGCAAAATTTTGAGAAAAAGGATCCAATATTAGTGGCAAAAGTATGTGAACCTTTGTTTTCAGTATCTGGTGTGACCCAAATACTGTACAGCTGTACACAGAGGTCCAAATGCTAAGGACAACAAATACCAGTAGCAAGCTAGTAGCTAATGTTAGGGCACTCAAAAGTTTGTTGAGGGATTACACTTTTCACTCATTAATACTTGCATTACTGATGATCAGCACAAATATTTTATTTCAGAGCACTGTAATAATGACCACTGTAGACCATGTATCACCTGACTGAATAGTATACTTGCTTACCCTTGCCCACATATAGAACTGAGGACTGCAATAAGAATTTATGGATTTTAAGTAGATAACTTGTATCCACTTTTACAAATGATCTCAAGTGTACCTCAAGTGTTTACAAAAACACATCTGTCCAAAAATGAATTTGAGCTCAATCCTATGTCCGGAAGCCTTAAAGAATAATTTGTGCTAATGTCCAAGTATTCATATGTAGAAGTGTTGCCACACACACAACACTCGCTTGTGTTTGTGTCCCACTGTCTGTGGGTGGAGATGTCCTGCATGTGCCCATGCCAGCTGAGCCAGGTGTGTGTTGAGGTCACTGACATCACCATCCCTGCAACCTAATTTAAGCCAGTATGTGGGAGTGGTGGTTAGCTTATATAGGGAACAATGCATTAAAGGCAATCAGGATACCCTTAGGAAAGGAAATCATCAAATACATCTGATGATTAAAACTTTATAATAAACAAATTAAAGCAAGTGTTAACAAAGGTAAATGAAACCTCTGCAAGAAAAGGATGATATTTATTAGGATGACATGATCAAACATCTATCAGAAATGCCTACAAATACCATAAATATAGAGGTAAATACAATATACACAGAAACTCAGAATAATTGTTCCGGTTGAAAACCCTGGTAAAAATGGAACAATATCTAATAAAACAGACTTATTGTGCCGACATGTAAACTAATGGAAAGAATAATTGTAAATCTATTAAACCATGTAGTTGAAAATAAATGTCTTTTGTCTCCATGTGAAATTCATTCATTCCTGTACTGCTGTCCTGAGACAGATGTAAGTAAGGCACAAGTAATTTAAGTAGCTGTGATCACATTTTTTAAATAAGAAAAAGCTTATGGCATTATAGAAAGAATTGGAATAACATACTCTAAGAAATATCTGACAGATAATAGATCTCTCCAAGGCAATGTTTCCAGTCCGGTATTGTTTAACATTATGATATATTTTTCAAAAGTATGACCCCAAATAAGTAACAGTATGGAAAATGTAAATCAAATAAAAAAGCAGACAGTATGAACCTGGGGTGGCACCGTGGATACCCAGTAATTTATTGTTTCAGGTGTTATTTTGTCCCATTCTTCCTGCAAACAGGTCGTAAGGTGTGCAATAGTACAAGGTTGTCATTGTCATTTGTTTTAGAAATTCTTCACACATTCTCTATTGGGGACAGGTCAGTCCAGTACTTGTACCCTCTTCCTCTAGAGTCATGCCTTTGTAGTGTGCAGCATATGGTTTTGCATTGTCTTGTAGAAAAATGCATGGACCTCCCTGGAAAAGATGTCTTCTTGAAGGCAGCATGCCTTTTCTAAAATGTCAGTGTACTTTTCTGCATTAATGCCGCAATCACAGAAGTGTAAATGACCTTTGCCATGGGCACTGACCCAACCCCATACCATAACAGGGCATGGCTTTTGGACATGTTGCTGATAACAGTCTGGATGGTCCTTTTTGTCTTTGGTCTGAAACACACAGTGTTCATTTCTTTCATGAAATACCTGAAATACTGATTGGTCTGAACACAATACACGTTTACACTGTGTGATGGTCCATCCTAGATGCCTCCGAGCCCAGAGAGGCAGAGTTTTAAGTGGCATTTGTGAATGTAACTTCGTATTGTAGTGCTTGACAAAGGTTTGATAAAGTAATCTCTTGCCTATGTGGTTTTATCAACTATTGATGAATGATGGTTCTTGATGCAGTGCCGTCTGAGGGATCGGAGATCAGGGGTCATCAGTTTAGGCTGCTGTCACAATTACGGCATCACATCCGAACTACATTACCAATCCTCTTTCACTCCCGTCATGTCACACACGTCTCGCACCCCGTCACTGT
>JAJAGP010002802.1:0-40867 GCA_025084515.1 Ancistrus triradiatus
ACTTACAGAAAATGCTAGACCTCTGTCATTGCCAACAAAGGTTATGTACAAAGTACTGAGTTGAACTTTTGTTGTTGACCAAATACTTATTTTCCACCATAATTTACAATTAAATTCTTTAAAAATCCTACAATGTGATTTCCTGGATTTTTTTTCTCAGTTTGTCTCCCATAGTTGAAGTGTAGCTATGATGAAAACTACAGACCTCTCTCATCTTTCTAAGTCGGAGAACTTGCACAATCAGTGGCTGACTAAATACTTTTTTGCCCCACTATATGCACTAATGGAGTTGTATTGTACAGGTGCTCCCTGACGTACAAAGCTGATACATTCAGACAAAGCCATCATAAGTAAATGCATCATGAATGTAGTTTGGTGTATCATAGCAGAGATGAGGCTGATGTTGGCTTTTTATTCGTATTTTCCAGTCCACCTTAAATGACTGCAGTTACACTCTAGCACCTGTAGATGGAGATTCGGTCTTGTGATAAGCAAGTTAATGCTTAAAACACTTACATTAACTTACAGTTGGCCAAAATCATTAACACAAAGATTATTTTATAATAAAGTATTGAAATTTTTTACGTCATTTATTGAGTAATGGACTGAAATTTCAAAACACTTACTGCAGCATTCAATTCCTGATTTGTTTTCGGTTTCCTTTTAGGACCTTTTATAAACTAACCTTTTCAGGACCCATCAAGACTTCTTTGCAGTAAGAATACAGCACTGTAGATGTAAAAATCATGAAAAACATGATAAACACAGCACAGATCTTCTTAGGGCGAGAGCTATTGTGGATTTGAATCACTGAATCACTGTGTACCAAATCGTGAATCACGTTTCCGCATAAGCTTATGCAAGTACGCCTAGTATCGAGCAAACGAAGAGAACCGAGACAAATTTTTCAGTGAGAACTTGTGTGAAAACAACACACATACAAAATCCTGATTGGTATCACTTTGTGCTTAGTAAACCTATGAGGATTCTCTTTGAGCAGGGTTTTACAGTCAATATCTACTCTTTTTCACTGCCCATAAGCTTAGTTTAGTGTCATACAGTGCAATGGCAGAGTGTTCAAAAAAGAAAACAAAGAACCCATTTCACCAAGGGTAAAAATAAATAAATAAATAACAACAGTGTTACTGCTGTACTGTCTGCAACTTTTCAATTGGCATGTGTGTTAAAAACATGGTGTGTTAAATGACTGTAAATGACATGTCGAGATGAGTTTAACAGGGTTCACTCATGTGTAAACTTTGCTGATGTTAGTTAAATTAGATGTTAAGGAGCTACTGGATCCACACTGAAATTACGGTATAAGTATATTAAATTATATTATATATTAAGTACAGATTTTAATATCAGGCTTTCCGTATATTGGCTCCAACTTTGTTTATAGAATATCAGGGGTCTTAATGCTACCTCCCTGAAATGAGTTTGTGTCTATATTTAAATCATTCAGTCAACATAAATATTTTTGAATAGAGGTGAAAGGTCTTGAATGTTGCTATTACCTTACCATATAACATCAATATCTAATCATAATCTCATTATTTCAAATACGAATAAATAGTACACTAAACTGTTACATACCAAGAGGTGACATCTCAGGAACCCCAGCTATGTATGGTCCATCTGGGAACTTGGGTTCATTGTCGTTGATGTCCTGAACCTTTACGATGAACTCCGACTCGTCTTCCACTGGGATGTTGGTTTCACGGTCCACAGCTTGGGCCCGTAGTGTATAGTAGCCCTGTTCCTCTCGATCTAAACGCTTTGTTGCATGAATGTCACCTGTGTTTTCATCGATGGTGAAGATGGAAGATGCTCCCTCTCCAGTCAAGACATACTTCACATTTCCCTCACCCTTATCCACGTCAGAGTGAAGCTAGAGGAAAAGTAGCACATCAGAGTCAGATATAACAAACGTTACTGTTGTAACTACTGTTCTTGTTTTATATGAAAAAACTTAAAAGCTCCGATTAATACTAACCTTAGGACTGAGTTTGAATGTCACACTTATTTGTACCATTCCACCAGCAGAGGTACACATTTTTACAAATTTAGTAACTGTGTGAGAGCCAAATACGTAACTTAACATAAGGCTGCAGAAATACAAATCACAGTCAAAGCCCTGTATTCAAACTGTTTGTCCAAACGCCTACTATAACCTGAATATGTATTCTACAACTTATTTCCAGGAACAGAACACACTTAATAATAACATTAATGGGATAATAGGATTTGCATTCCCAGTACAACTCCCAGTGTTTTAATCCTCTTTTCCAAATCACTATAGCTATAGATAAACAGATCCAAAAACTTAATCTAAAAAGAAGGGCTGCATCAGGGCCCTTCTTTTCAGACCAACGTACAAACAGAAATTCATTCATCCTTTCATGTTCACACACTTAATCCAGTTCAGGGCTGCAAAGAAGCCAGATCCTAGCTGGGGGCACAGGCACAAGGCAGAGACCAACCTTGGACATGGTGTCAAGCCATTGCAAGGCACTTGCACACATATACAAGGGCTATCGAAATAAAAATCGAAAATTGAACGTTTGTATAATTCAATGAGCAAAAACAGACATTTGAATGTAGAAAATCCCCATTAAAATCTCAACTCATCTGTAGTCAATATCAGGAGTGATTGCGTAGTGAGTTGCATACCCACAGCTGAGCCACTCCTACTTACTAACAGCTTAGATTGTTAAAAAGCAGTGCAGGAAAGAGACACAGTTTGAGAGAATTCCTGATAAGACCAAGACATTTGATCAATATTGTAAGAGAAAGAGGACGGAAGGAATTTAGGTTTGGTTGCCAACTCAGCACTTCAGTAGCTATATCGTTAGCACACTACGATGTACTTACTGTTCTGGTTTTTATGTAACGTGTCGTATTCCAATACGAGTCACAAAATTCTTCCTGGGGAAGTATGATCAAAGAGGTCCTATACATGTGACTGAAAAGTAGCAAAGTCTCTGTTGTCTTAAAGAAATGCATTCTATTAGTATGTGCTTTATAGACAGGGCAGCATTGCATCTCCGACAGACTGGTGGCTCCTCTCCTTTAATTAGGTATCCGTGGGTATACTGTCTGATGTCGTTGATTTTCAAAGTTGTGCGTGAGAAAGAACATGTTTATCATTCTGCCATGTTTCATAGTCCACATTCACACTGACGAGCGCAGGTTCAGTTCCAACTCTGAAACAGCCTTTAATAACATCTTTCTAAACCCTGACTACAACACTAACTCCCAGCTTCAAAGCAGTAAGTAATAATAAAGAACTAAAACTAACAATGTCCATATTTAAGATATACATGGTATCTCATAAGATACAAGGAAAGACAGTAGGGAGAGCTTTATTATATTGATATTATTATTACTACCACATTATAACTACAGTGGTACCAGAATTCATTTCAGAAGGGTTGTCAAGATGCAAAAACAACAAATAAAAACAAAATTTTGCCATACAGAATAATGTAAATTGAATGCATTAATGGAGTTGTACTGCACAGGTGCTCCCTGATATGATAGGGATATGTTCAGACAAATCCATCACAAGTGAAATGCATCATGAGGCCACGTGGGTTTACTCCGGGTGATTAGTCAGGTCATACATGTATGTGTGTGTGTATTATACATACATATATACATACATACATGGGACTTTGGTAGCCTATTTGTTAAGGTACTGGACTATGGACCAAAAGGTCCAGGGTTCAAATCCCACCTCTGCCAAGCTGCCACTGTTGGGTCCTTGAGCAAGGCCCTTAACCATAGCTCCCAAGCTAACCTGCAGCCTGTGTTCTGTAGCATTCAGTTTCCTGTTTTGGCTTCCTGAAGATTCTGATGTATGTGATTTAATCAAGTATTTCCTCCTTGATCAATAGATTCGGTGGTTAATTTCCAGCATGATTTAATACTTATGCCATTTACGGTGCCATTTTACAAAAAAAAACAAAAAACAAATGTTCACATTATTTATATGGAATTTTAAGGGTGCATCTTATACTAGCTGGTCACTTGATTAGCATATCCATGACGATCAATTTTTTTTTTTTCCTAAGAACTTTAAAAACTGCCATTACCACACAAATTTCAATTAATATTTACAAAAATTACTGGTTTCTCGACCACTCCTGGAATTCCCTTGAAATTCGGCGCCACTTTGCTTAAGCTTTGAGTTCGAAGCCGGCTTGATTTGGTTCCAGCCAAACTCAATTCATGATTCACCATTTACGATTCAGTACACACGGATTCAGTTTCACAAAAGCTCTTGCTTAGTGCAGAGTCTCCAGTGTGGTGTTTTTCTTTATTTTTACATCTACAGTACAGTATTCTTAGAGCAAATGTGTCCCCATGGGTCCTAAAAAGTGTATTGATTACAGACAACCATGGATTGAAAGGGACCGAAATAGCATAGCAGCTATGCTAGCACTCAGAGTTCATCAATAGAATAAGTGTTTGTACATTTCACTTTCAATCCATTACTCACTAAATTACATGAGATTTTTCAACACTTATAAAATAAGCTGCCTATTAATGATTTTGGCCAAGTGTAGGTTAATGCAAGTGTTTTTAGCTTGGCTGTTTATAAAGTTTATAAGTTTGGCTCCACTATAATACAGTATCGACAATATTAAACTCATCGGTTCATGAACCATTTAAAAAATTAGTCACTTGTGACTGAAGCATACTATATCTCGTGTAACAAACACAAATAAGTGCTGAAATTTGATTTGGCATGGACTGGACAAGTTTCAGGATTTAGGCAACATCAGCATGTTCGACCAGATTTTGTGGATGCCTCCTCTGGCATCTTACTCATTGTTCCAGGTAGTCCCACAGATTTAAGAGGTTTCACTTCTGGGCAAGTCCAGATGTGTGACTGCTCCTGAATGTTCATCATGCCTATCAGTCACATTTACAGCCCTGTGAACGCGGGAAATGTCATCTTGGAATACAAGGAAAGGAATTGATGTTCCTCTGTAAGATCATGAGCAAAATGCAAAACTTGATTGTCCAGCAGCTCAATGTAGGCACTATGGTTCAAATTTATGTCCACATAATTAAAACACCCACAGATCATCACAGAACCTCCTCCAGCTTGAGCCACACCTTGCACACAGTCCTCTCGGAAGATTTCTTGAGGACTTTGATGAACATGACGCCTAGCATCATTCACATACAGACAGAAATGAGATTCACCTGATCAGATAACACGTTTCCAGTCATGAACAGTTACGTTTTTGTCTTTTCACCCAGTGTAACCAGGCTATTTTGAGCAGAAGTGAGCAAAGGCCTTCTGTGGGCCACTCTACTCCATATGTTCATGGTATGCAGACCTGTATGACCACACACTTCGATACAACTGCAAATTCAGCCACTGCCTTGACACTAAAGGCTTTTTGTGCAGCCAAATGCAATCACCCATTTTCCACACATCGAATGAATCATTCACTACACTGTAGCACCTCTTTTGTAGCATCCTTGTACAACGCCATCTGAAGTTACTACCACCTTAAACATGCAGGTGACAATTTTTTTCTCCAGAGCCTATTTATATTGGGTACTCCTGTTTCTGATTTCTCTTTGTGGTTGTTTCTTATATTGTCAAAACGATGTGCTTTCTGTGAGCTTTCTTCTGTTTGTGCCCTTTATTTGATATACCACACAATGTTCTGACTGTACTCTGACCTTTTAGACAAGCTGATATGTTAACATCTGGAGAAGCAAAGCCTAGACTGTTAGAATCGAGTCTTATCAGGTTTAGGAGAAATTGAATTGGGGTGTGTGTGTGTCTAAAAAGAAAGGTAGTATCCTGTCAGACCCTGAAGCTGCATGCATGCTGTAACACAATAAAGACATCAACTTTCATCTGACTTGTCTCCGGGTTTTTGGAGCCCAAACCAATTCAATCTCCTGGTTACTCCAGAAGTTCTGACCCCTCACTTGGTCTCAGGGCTCAGATTGGACACACAAACCTTCAGAACAAGGTGAGTATCCAGCTTTGGCCAATATCCATGTCTGTGTCACAACTAGGAAAGATAGGGATCCCTGAGAAGAAGCACTTGATGTTTAGGACCCCTCTCAGTCAGAGCAGGGAGAGCTGGTGAAGCAGTGATTCTGCAGAGATGCCTAAAAACAAAAGTACTGATAAGAACTCGAATGGCGGTCAGGCTGCTTCTGACTGGCCACATGCACAGCCAGATAAAGTCTGTATTGAGGAAGAGTGTATGGGAAGTATGAAAATGAGATAAAACAATTAAAACTGCACTGTCAGAATCTAGAAGACAAAAAAAAAAAAAAAAAAAAAAAAACGTTTAGATGTAGACCAACATGTAGACACCAACTGTACCCTCAGCCCCTCCTCTCCACTCCAACAGCTGAATTACAGACATTCTGACAAATATTTACTCCTGAAGAGCTGAAAGGGCTAGAGGAGCTAGTTTCAGATGCTTTAAAGGAGTGTTAAAGACGCTTTTTCTTGCAAGGAAATATTTGTGCACAAGTTGGGCACCTCTCATAATTCTTGGTCTTGATCACCAGTTGTAAGGAATAGAAGGAACCTGTGGCCACTTCCTCAGAGAGGTTCAGGTTCACTGTTGGTATGATGGGTATAAGGACCATCTAAAAATGCTCTTATGTCACTTTTCAAAAAGAAAACATCTTCACTACGTCATGTACTGAGTGCATGCAGCATGCTAGTGCCACAAATCAAGCTAGTGTTCTACCTGAAAGTGCATGACTGAAGAAAGAGTGAACAATCAGCATGGAGCAACCTCACAATCAACATTGTTAGATTTAATATCTAGACATCAAACTCAACTTCGTAAAGAAGGATGTTGCTCAAAAGGAGGCAATACACAAGCTAAGTCAGTAATGGGTTGCCATTAAAGACAGCTCCACAACTAACCTACATTTATGCCATTTAGCATACGCCCTTATCCATAGTCACTTACAGTCTTACAATCCAAGCAATTGTGGGTTAAGGGCCTTGCTCAAGCAACAGTGTCAGCTTGGCCGAGGTGGGATTTGAATCCT
Source organism: Ancistrus triradiatus (assembly GCA_025084515.1). Lineage (NCBI taxonomy): Eukaryota > Metazoa > Chordata > Actinopteri > Siluriformes > Loricariidae > Ancistrus > Ancistrus triradiatus. The sequence continues at coordinate 7,054 of JAJAGP010002802.1, forward strand.
GGATCTTCTGATCCAGAGTCCAGTACTTTAATCACTAGACAACCACTGTCCACACTTATTTCACCATCTGCTAACTAACCACTGTGCAGACTATGAAGATTATGACAGTCCTAAGCAGGCAGCTGTTCACGACGGGCTTAAACCAGCCATGGTACCTGCACAAAAACTCAGCAAACGTTAGCAGAATCGGTCTGCAAAAAAAGTGCTTACGATAGAAATAGTAACAGATGGCAAGGCATAACAAATGCTGTCACCAATTACATCACAAACAGTGCCAGTTCAGCCGGTGGAGAGAAACGGGTTCAAGCAACTTTTGAATACTTTAGAGTGAAGATATATACTGCCAAACTATTGTGTAAGCAACATAACTGACAAAATCTCAGTAAATATCAAGATATGTTTTGGCAATATCACACACCCTTAACTCTGAATATTCAGATATAAACATACGGATGGCAAATGGACAGGGAACTGTTGCTACTGTGGTAAACCTGGATATTGGGCGCGTGATTGTATGGAATAATAATAATAATAATAATAACAATAAATAAACAAGACAAAAAAAGCAGCATGATCAGGCATTGAGGTCAACGACAAGAGAATTCTCAGAGAACTGACCTGACTCCTGAACAGGCTGGTACACTCTTGAAAGCCATTCAAGGACGTGTGCAGCCCTCAGCACCACCAGCTGGGGGCTGTTTAAAATAATTGCTCCCGTGCAATACAAATTAAGAGCCCAGTTTAGCATACAGAAAGATGAAAGCTGCTTGATTTCACCTGCTTGACCATGTGCAGCACAGATGTGAAATTTGTTGCTCAAATTGTCCATTTCTGATTCACTAGCTACTAAACTTCGAGAAACTTTGTCTGATGTCACAACCTTGGTCCAGGGTGTGACTGCAACCACTTCCATAGCGCAGTCTAAACCCATTCTCATTCAGCGTGGCCCAGAACAGCTATTAACTCCGTTATGGGCTGGCTCTACTCTCCACACCGATTCTATGGATTTTATGGTGGAATAGATTTCATTTATCAGTTTGGCTGCATCCATGAAATGAATCCTGAAGGCATTCAGTGGTACATCAATGCCCTTGAAAGAGGATATATTGAAAGATCAATCCTGCCTGGGCATTATCATCCACAGATTGTGGATTATTAAAACATGAGCCTGTCACTCTAAGTGGGACCCCTCCACCATGTACTCAGCAGTACTCTTAATGCACAGGCTCTAAGTTGTTAAAAGATTGTTGGAAATCTAATTGAGCAGGGAGTGCTGGTACCTATGCAAAACCCAAGTAATAACCAAGTATGGCCCATTCCTAAGGGACCAGACTCATACTATCTAATAGTGGACTACAGGTCCACCCCAATTTACGAGGGGGATGCATTCAGACAAATACATCGGACGTTGAAATTTATTGTAAATGGACAAACTACAGTTGGGGTAAAGTCATCAACAAAAGCTTAATTTATTATAAAGTAATATATCATTGTAATTTATGGAATAATGTATTGAAAGTGAAAAAAAAAACAAAAAACTGTGTATACTATATATTGCATGTCCTATCGTGCGTTTTTTGTTTATTTGTCACAAAGTCGAAATGTAACTCTGTCCATGGTAAAATGGGGAGCCCGTAGGGAGTTTAACATGATGGTTACATAACATTGTGGCACTCCCCTTGAGGGACCTTGGTGCTACTTTAAATAGCCTAAAACCTGACACATTTGTTTTATCTGTGAATGATGTTGGGTAAATAGTTTTCAGGGTTAAATTCTTCTGCATGCGGGGATTCTGATTAGGCTGTTTAGAATTTGGTCGATATTATCTTGATTATTTTTTTAAATGTTATTTTTTTACATGATTACTGCTCTTTACTGTAATGGAGGCGTGCAAGGTTCATAGTGAGAGGCATCACCCCCCACTGGATTTATTTACCAAGTTATAAAAAAAAAAAAAGATTAAATAAATAAAATAAAAAACCAACAACGAGTAGCGGGCAAACTCTAGCAACTTTTTTTTGGTACATAAGCTACAAAGTCATAGCTACTTCCCACAGCCTCTCTCCCATGACTCCTCTGCTCATCTCATACCAAATCCGTCCTGCAAACCACCGGCTTGGGAGGATTTTTAGCCCATTCCTCCATACAAACAGCTTCAGCTCTGGGAATGTTGTTGTTGGGTTTCCTCAACATTAGCTTCAGATTTTCCTTCCACAACATTTCCATTGGATTAAGGTTTCAGGGACTTTGACTTGGGCATTCCACAACATGAAACTTTATTCTTCTGTAACCATTCTTTGGTAGAACAGCTTGTGTGTGCTTAGGGTCGGTGTCTTTTCTGCATGATCCACCTTTCTCCTGAGATTCAGTTCATGGACAGATGTTCCTGACATTTTCCTTTAGAATTCTCCGATATAATTCAGAATTCATTGTTCCATCAATGATGGAAAGCCGTCTGCCCAAGATGCAGCAAAACAGGGGCCCAAACCATGAATACTACCACCAACCATGTTTCAAAAGATGGGATATAAGTTTTTCTTATGCTGGAAATGCAGTGTTTTCCCTTTCTCCAGACAAAGCTTTTCCTTTTAAAAACCAAACAAAAAGCGCTATTTTGGTCTCATCCGTCCACAAAACACAAAACATTTTCCTTCCCAATAGCCTTCTGGCTCGTCCCCTGTTTCCATGTGATCTTTAGCAAACTGCAGATGAGAGAAGCAATGTTCCTTTTGTTTGGAGACCAGTGGCTTTTCTCTCTTGCAACCCTGCCATGCATACCATTGGTTGTTCAGTGTTCTTTCTGATGGGTGGACTCATGAAACAAAAACATTAGTCAATGTGAGAGAGGCCTTCAGTTGCTTAGAAGTTACCCCCTGGGTCCTCTGTGTGACCTCGCCAACTATTACACGCCTTGCTCTTGGAGTGATCTTTGTTGGTCGGGCCACTTCCTCGTGAGGGTAACAATGGTCCTGAATTTCCTCCCATTTGTACACAATCTGTCTGGCTGTGGACCTTGGAGTCCAACTCCCTTTTTGAGATGGTTTTTTGTAAACTTTTCCAGGCCTGAAGAGCATCAACAAACTCTTTTTCTGAGGTCCTCCAGAAACCTCCTTTGTTCGTTGCCATGGATACACTTCCACAAACATTGTGCTGTGAAGGGCAGGACTTTGATAGATTCCCTGTTCCTTTAAATAAAAACAGAAATGCCCACTCACACCTGATTGGCATCCCCACTGATTGAAATTTCACCTTCAAATTAAACTGCTAATCCTAGAGGGGTCACATACTTTTTGCCACTCACTAATATGTAATATTGGATCATTTCCCTCAATATAAAAAATGACCAAGTATAATATTTTTGTCTCTCATTTGTGTAACTGGGTTCTCTTATCTACTTTTAGGACCTTGTGTGAAAAAGCTGATGTTTTAGGTCATATTTATGCAGAAATAAAGAAAAAATATAGAAAAATTTTATATAAAGGGTTCACAAACTTTCAAAGCACCGCTGTAATGTTGTCATTAAAACGGGAACATACCTGTATACTGCTACCCAGCCAAGCTGGGTGTTTTAACTCTGGACATGTCACCCATGTTTTACATTCTACCTAGGCTACATATTTAGCAACAACAGTGGAACCTCAGAACATCTCTTTTACTCGAAACAATTCGGACCAATCAAACAGTTCGTTGTTGAAATTTTTTGCCTCGAAATTCAAACATAAATTCCCAACTTCAAAACCCTAAAAAATAAAACACTCAAATGGTGTGATGTCGTTCCACAAAATGATGCAACGTAATCCAGGTAGTAGAGTACCGTAGTTTGCAATAATGCACCAATATGCGAGGCAAATCACCATAAAACAGCTACAGTTACAACACTATCATAGACATTTGGTGAATTATATTATATCAGTCTATGGGTGCTATTTCAGACACCCCCTCAGTCGCGGCGCAGCTGTCGGTGATAAGGCATCCTGAAACTGACTACAGAGTTTCACTTTATTTTCACTTATTTCATGTATTTATTTATTATTGAATTACATTCCTTTGCTTTATTAGTGCCTTAAATCATTTATTTCATACGAATACAGGCATGAAAATCATTTGGAGGTCAGCAACAGATTAATCTCATTTACATTACTTCTTATGAGGAAATTTGATTCAGACTTCGAACATAGGAGTTCAAACGGCCTTCTGGAACCAATTACGTTCTAATTCCAAGGTTCCACTGTATCTGCAATTGTATTAAATCAACATTACCATAAAGTGGCCACATGCGGTTTCTGCTCTGCTCAATAATGCAAGGTTATCTCCATTACCGCTCCAAGACGGGGAAACTGGCACGCTGTTATTACAAAAGCTAATGTAGTGATCATGTAGTGTCAAGACTATCTTTCAGGTGCTATGAGGGACTGGGGAACGAGGTGACCATGGTTGTGTCACACTGACAGAATCCTTAATACTTTCCCAATGTGGACATGTTCCTCTTAAATGGAGAGCACAGGGCAGGGTAGGCTGTTATCACTCAGCTTGAGGAAGCTGCTGTTGGCAGGTTACCAGATCATTTCTCAGTTCAACAAGCAGAACTTGTCGCTCTCACTTGTACCTCTGTTTTAACCAAAGACCTTACTGTTATACAGACTCGTTTTGCTCATGGGTCAGTCCCAGGTCAACGGGTCATGATCAAAAAGTGACAAAGAGAAACACTAATCCAAAATGGGATTGAACATATAAAGAGTAGATCAGTGAAAGAATTAGAAAGACTACTACTAAAAGCACTGATGATGTGTTCTGTTGAACCTTTGTATAGATTCCAATTAACTCAGATTGCTTTTTTTCAGGAAAGGTTTCCTATAGATGGAAGATTCCTCTCATACAGTCTCTCATGGGGCAACCCTGTAGATATAAGCCTAATACAACAGTTAAAAATACACACAGCATAAGATCGGCCCTTGGAGCAGATCATTTTGAGGTCCGCTTATATATAATCTGAACAGACATGATAGGATAACTGATCAGAGCTTCTGTGTGGGCTCCTTAAAACTGAAATTCCACTATGCGATGTAAATGAAAGTCTGCAGAGTGATTTCACTCGTTTTATGGCTGTGTTTCTCACAGCCTTGCTAACCCTCACCTTTTCCAAAGATGCGGTATACCCAGAGGGTCTTCAGGAAACTGAAGACCAATTTAGTTGTAATCATATTGTTCAAATGTCCTTGAACTGCACCAGCACATAAAACGGCTGGATTTGTTATTACTTTGTTGCTGACTCCAAAACATCTAAGTTATATCCAATACCTGTGCTTAGCTCCACACTAGAGAACATTGGGTGTAGGTTTACAGTGGAAGGTCAATCACACTAATAAACTATTTGGCCATGGTGGCCCAACATCCCAGATAGAAATATTGGTGGAAAAAGGGAACATTAGTTGGGGCAGGTAAAAAGACTTGGAATGTTACAAACTTACTGAACTGACAGAATTTTCTACTGATGAGACTCAATCACTTCATTAGGTACAGTGGGGCAAGAAAAGTATTTAGTCAGCCACTTTTTGTGCAACTTCTCCAAAAAATGAGAGAGGTCTGTAATTTCCATCATAGGTACACTTCAACTATGAGAGACTAAATGAGGGGGGGAAAAAAATCTAGGAAATCACATTGTAGGATTTTTAAAGAACTGAATTGTAAATTATGGTGGAAAATAAGTATTTGGTCAATAAATTTGGTTCAACTCAATACTTTGTAACAAAAACTTTGTTGGCAATCACAGAGGTCAAACGTTTCCTGTAAGTCTTCACCAGGTTGGCACACACTGTAGCTGGTATTTTGGCCCATTCCTCCATGCAGATCTCCTCTAGAACAGTGATGTTTTGGGACAACACGGACTCCCTCCACAAATTTTCTATGGGGCTGAGGTCTGGAGACTGGCTAGGCCCACTCCAGGACCTTGAAATGCTTTTTACGGAGCCACTCCTTCGTTGCCCGAGCGGTCATTGTCATGCTGGTAGCCCCAGCCACATTCCATCTTCAATGCTCTCACTGATGGAAGGAGATTTTGTCTTAAAATCTCACGATACATGGCCCCGTTCATTCTTCCCTTAACACAGATCAGTCGTTCTGTCCCCTCTGCAGAACAACAGCCCCAAAGCATGATGTTTCCACCCCCATGCTTCACAGTAGGTATGGTGTTCTTGGGATGCAACTCAGCATTCTTCTTCCTCCAAACACGGCGAGTTGACCTTTTACCAAAAAGTTCTATTTTGGTTTCATCTGACCACATGAGTCTCCCAGTCCTCTTATGGATCATCCATACGCTCTCTGGCAAACTTCAGACGGGCCTGGACATGTACTGGCTTAAGCAGGGGGCACGCCTGGCACTGCAGGACCTGGGTCCCTCTCGGCATAGTGTGTAACTCATGGTAGCCTTGTTACTTTGGTCCCAGCTCTCTGCAGGTCATTCATCAGGTTTCCACCATGATTTACAATTAAATTCTTTAAAAATCCTACAAAGTGATTTCCTGGATTTTTTTCCCCTCATTTTGTCTCTCATAGTTGAAGTGTAGCTATGATGATAATTACAGACCTGTGTCATCTTTATAAGTAGGAGAACTTGCACAATCAGTGGCTGACTAAATACTTTTTTGCCCCACTATACATCTGTTTCTACACTCTTTGCCATTTTAGCAGTCTCTACTTACCTTGTAGAAGCATGTTGTAGCTCTAAAATTATAGACTGTAGTCCATCTGTTTCTCTATAGGTTATGTTCGTCCCCTTTACTCTGTTCTCTAATGGTCATGACTACACAGATAAGGTACTATTTGGGTGGTGAATCATTCTCAGCACTGCTGTGACACTGATGTAGTGGTGGTGGTGTGTTAATATGAATTGTGCTGGTATGAGTGGATCAGACAGCAGTGATGCTGTGAGTTTTAAACCTTCTCAGTGTCACTGTTGGACTGCAAATGATCATACCAAAAATGTCCAGCCACCAGCATCCTGTAGGCAGCATTCTGTGAGCACTGATGAAGGATTATGGGTAGACACCAGTTGTTACACTGGTCCTACCATAAACTGTAAAACCCTAGCCAATTTGTAAAAATCTAAATTGAGGTAACAGAACCTTGTGGTGTGGATGGCATAATGGAGTCTTAATTGCTTTGAATATTTCCACATTGGATTTGTTGCAATAAGGCAAACCTCATTCTTGTAACCAACTGGGAAGGAACTTGATACTTGCAACACTGATACTTTGTGTTGCCAGAGTGGTGATGGTCTCTGGCCACTAAGTAAAAAAATACCTAAGTATTCTTTTGTTTGATGTGTTTATTGATTTATTACAGTATACCAGTTCATCAGCTTGTTATGTATTGACATCAATTGCTCCAAACAACTACATGCGACTGTGTAAGATGTGATATGTCGATTGTGAATAATTGCAAAGCAAAGGTATATTTCATTAACAAGTTCATTTAATGTTGTTGAAATTTCAGACATTATCCCTTTTATTTCTTTTAGCTCGTTTGTCAGCATGTGAATTGCTGTAATTGTATTAATTTGCGTTTGTAACCCAGTACCTGCGAGAACGCAACTACTGCTGAAGGTGTTGCATTTAAATCTATCATTAAACAACATATACACATATATACGCATATATACACATACGCACACAAATTTACCTCGTTTCCTTGTGCCAGGCTCACCACTCGAATCAACATCTCCCTCTTTTTTGAAGCCTTGAAGCCATTCTTGCAAAAAGTGAGGGTGAAGGTATGGGCTTTACTCCACCACTTACATTTACTATGCCTGGTCAAAACGGTTGGTTTCTACATATTGATTTTCAGGTGTGATCACTCATTCTGCAGCTGTGTTGCTTCTGGAATTAATACTACATGTTGCCACTCAGGTAGTGGTGATGCCACTACAGTGGCTGCCAACAATTTCTTGCCTCCATCTCGCATTCTTAATTTTCTCTTTTTTCGCATTGCATTCCTCCATTGTCACTACTATCTCAATCAGAAATGAATGTGGGACACCAAGTATTCATGAAGTCATTTGCATGGACTTTGCATGGTCTTTGGTGCCTGAACTGCACCAGTGATCTGGCTAATCCAGAAATTGTGGTCCATCAATAGTAATGTATTAAAAACAAAACTTTGCATTTGCTGTCGGTAAACAATAACAATGTCAATAACTTAATGCCATCACACACAACACTAATTCCAAGATTTAATTATAGATGTAAGAATATGATGTTTACACAGTCAGATTTTCCATTCTGAATTATAATGGGTTGCTTAAGGTAGACCCTTGATTCAGAGCAGGGGAGGTCATAACAGGGAGAGAGGGCAACCAGCACTGAGGAAAGTGAAACCCACCATTCCTCCATTGTCTGCCAGGTGTTAGACACGCCACAAACCATCACAAAAGGTATCTGGACTTCAGGACAGAATCTCCATCTTACACACCATAAGGGAGGATGAAGAACATCTGCACTCTGCTCCCTGTTGACAAAACTGTCCCAGGGAACAAAGTCAGCTAAGAATTCACGCTGTTTAGCCACAAGGATATGTTGGGGGCTAAGATAATTCTAGCTGCTAGCCCTGGGCCAGTGAAAAACGATAACTGGACGAAATGGGAAACTCCAACAGCATGGCCTGCTCTGCCAAAGAGTTATGCTCAGTCAGCCAGCCCACCATGCCCAAGAGTATCAGTACTCGCCATGCCAACCATGAGTGCTTTAACAACATGCATCACAGAGCGGACCATCAATCAGCACCTCCGCAGTCCAGACCTTCCAAGTTAATTGTTTGGCAATGTACATATATATATATATATTTTATAATATAAAAAATATATATATAATTTTTTTTTTGTTCGTTTGTTTTTTTTTTTTCATAAACAATGACATTCTCTTGCTGTGGAAATGGAAATTATTCTTATGTAATTATTCTAATTAATAGTTACAGAAAATACAACCTTAGAGTCTTAATTGTTTCTTTGCCACGTGAAATAAAGATGTGCACAATGGACAGAAGAATCAAAAGCTCTCCCGAGAGATGACCTAGAGCCTGTTTTTAGGCTAAAGACACACCAGGACAACAAAAGTCTCCAGGTGAGTACCCAGGGTGTTAATAGTCTCATTAACTGGAGTAATGGAGCAGGGCATCAAAATGGAATAAAATTTGTGTGATACAGTTAGACTGTTGTATATAAATAAATTGTTAGCCTACTCTAATTATTGAACTGTTAAATTCGATAAAGTAAGCAATGTTGGTCTGATACGTCAGGTATGGTTAATTAAATTTAAATTATAGAAACACCGTATCTCCTCAGACTGTGGACCATATTTATACAGTCTGTGTGCAGACCTCCACTGTGAGGCTAGCACAACCACTGCAGATTTTATCTTTATTCAGATTACTGGTCTGAACCATATTCTTCTTCTATAGTCAGGCTGCAGAGCTTCACTGTGAGGCATGAGCAAAACAAATGATTGTATCCTTATTCTGATTACTGGTCTGTCTGCAGAGCTCCACTGTTAGGCTCATGCAACCAATGATGATGATATCTTTATTCGTTATACTGGTTGTGTAGAGAATCCACTTAAATCTGTTCTTCTGTTCCAGTTCATTTGTCCTCACAATAGGCCATACAAACCTGCATAAGCTGAATTCTCTGCAAAACCAGCAATCTGAATAAGAACAGGATATTACTGGTAGCACCTTGGTTGCACTAGCCTCACAGTGGAGCTCTGCAGCCAGGCCAGTAATCCGAATGAAGATAAATCATTATTGGTTGCGTGAGCCTCACAGTGGAGCTCTGCAGCCAGACCAGTAATCCGAATGAAGATAAATCATTATTGGTTGCGTGAGCCTCACAGTGGAGCTCTGCAGCCAGACCAGTAATCCGAATGAAGATAAATCATTATTGGTTGCGTGAGCCTCACAGTGGAGCTCTACGCTTCTATGCACAGATGCTGCTAATCGTGCTAATGTTAACTGATATCGTTAGACATGTTAGTAAGCAAACAGTATGTTGTTCAAACACTGCATAGTCCACTAAAATTGTTGGGAAGTTACACACTTAATCATGAGGAATGATAGTAAATTAGTAAACACTTATTTATTAAACATGAATTCTACGTTCAGCACGAGCCTATGCGTGTGGGTCAGAGTGAGTGAGCCTCAGAAGGCCATATGTCATTTCTGTCCCCACAAACTAGATGAGACCCAGACAGCTGCGAGTCCCTCAGTGGAGGTCTGCAGATAGAGTACTGTGTTTTTAAACCATATCAGCACAATTTGGACATTAACCACCTGGCAAGTTTAAGTCTTTTATGGTTGGAGTGCGGTAGCACTACAATAGTTGTTTTATATTGAGGTAGAATAAGTTTATCTTCTTTGGGCTTGTGTTCTTGAACAAATCTTCAAGGTTAGTCTCATTGAAGAGGTTTTCCCTCATTATGTTCAGGGTTGGACAGTTGATGAAGAGGTGTTTAATTGTTAATGGGCCTTGGCATAGCAAGCACCTTTGCTTTTTTTTTTTTTGTTCCTGAACCTAGGTATCCATCTGCAAGTATCCATCTCCAATGCAACATTTAAGCAATTTAAGAAGAAATATTTCAGCATCGGGATGCTAGGGCTGAGGATATGGTCAAGCAGCCAAGCAAACTGTAGTGTCACAGGACACCTACATCTCAAGTGTACAAAAAACACTGTGCTCATCAGTACATTTCGGTCATTACTGGTACCCAGTTGCATGGCTGAAGGTGGTGGGGTGTGGGGTTCTGATCTCAAATTTAATTACAGTGAAGGGGTTGAATAGTGTAAGTAATTACAAATAGCTGAGACATTATCAGGTCCAAAGTAGCCAATCTGACTGCTCACTAACAAACAACTAATTTGCTCTTCATTTAATAACAAATTACAGTATTTATCTTTTCCTGACAGACATGACATGACAGCAATGGTATTGAGGTTCACAGTAAACCCTCTCCTCTACAATGTCAGTATTTCAGTGCATCTAGCAATAAAAAGCAAGGTGGTGGTGTGGCTTGTTTGTGTAACAGTACCTCTAACTGCAAGCAGATTTCAGTTGGGGAATTCTCCTCCTCTGAATACATGTAATACATGCAATTTAATTGTGAATTTAATTCTAAATGCTTGTCATCTAACATCCACCAAAGCATCATTAAGACTTTTCTTGATGAGTTTTGGGGATATGCTTTTTAGGACTACAATAGATTTTGACAATGCTTTAATCACTGGATATATTAATATTCATATGGATTGCCCACAGATCCTGTAACTTCCAAGTTTGTTAGGCAGCTACCGTAGGTCGATCTAATGCAGCATGTGTCTGGACCAACAAACATGAGAATACCCTAGAATTAATTATTTCACAACTTGGACATAAAAGAACCAAATGCACTGAATACTGGCACACCACAATACAATCCAAGGTTGTAATTGGTAAAATAAAAAGTCCCCTGGAGTAACATGTCCCCATCTTAAAACCTAAACAAGACTGCAGAATAGACGAGAGTACTAGAAGCAAACATTCAAAAAAGGTTTTAGTAGAAAATGCAACAGAAAAATACTATGAGATGAAGGCACTCAAAAGTTACACAAAATGTCTTTCCCTGTCTGTCCTACCCGTCTATCTCACCTGATATTGGTTTGCAATGTTTTAGTGTCAAGATCGCAGAGGTGCAGAAGTACGCAGGTTCTTTACTTAAGTGAAAGTACTACTAATCTGAAAATTAAAAGTACAAGCTGAAGTATCACTTACATATTTGGCTCAACTAGAAGTATAAAACCACAAGCTACTAAATGTACTTCAAGTAAAAAGAGTGAAACTATATCTTTCAACTCCATTAATGCGTATAATGCCTTATACAGGTTGCATTTTCTGGGGGTCTGGAACAGATTAATTCAATTTACTTTATTCCTTATGGGAAACATTTGCTCGGCACTTGTTTTCGGTTCTCGACAAGCCTTCTGAAACTAATTAACAATGAGAAGAGGTACTGTATTAAAATGTTTTGCATCATTTAATAAATACTGCCAAATCGCTTACATATAAACATACCTATATTAAGTACTGCAGTGTATCACATTTAAACCAAACAATAGTTATCTGGGCGGCACAGTGGCACAGTGGTTAGGGCGGTCACCCCACAGCTCCAGCGTCCCTGGTCCAATCAAGTTTGCATGTCCTCCCTTTCTCCGTGTGGGTTTACTCCAGGTACTCCGGTTTCCTCCCACATACCAGACGTGTGTTAGGCTAACTGGTGTTTCTAGAGTGCCCTTGCACCCTGTGCTGCCTAGCTAGGCACCGGCTTTCCCACGTTCCTGACAAGGATTAAGCAGACAAGAAACTGAAAGAAAGAATAAATAGTAATCATCGACACTTTAAAACAGTGTCACAACATTTTAGTCCAATAACCTGTTCTTTTAAACACTCCACTACTTAAATATTATATACTAAGCTTTTAGAAATATTAAATACCTAGTTTTTGTGGTTCTTTACTTGTTTTTAATACCCCTCATTCATCACAGAAACAGAATGCTCCAAGGGACATGGAAAACCTGTAGTGTCTGATGAATAAACAGTATAAATTGTATACAATTATTTTTGGGACAGTGCATTTTATGCTGAACAATGAAAAATGTTAGACAAACCTAATATGTTTTATACTTTGACTGTCGTGCCCACGAACCTGCACAAACACTTGGGCATACTAGTTTACACTTCCGTTGCTGCAATATTCTCTGAAACTGTGTCATGTGAGTGTCTCTATGATCTCTCATGAATGTATAATTATAGGCCTAAATGCCTGTAAAGGAGTACCTTCAAAATCGTCAAGCAAAAAGTTTCATTTTATACTTTCTCTTAGCCCTGATTGGTGCTTCAAATTATTTTTCTATGGAAATGTAAAAAGTAAATTACAGAAATCAAGAAAAATAAGCACCTAAAAAAATAACACCTAAAAAAAATACTAAAGTACAGTATCGAAATACTCATACTTCATTACTCTTCACCTCTGCAAGACTGCTGATATGAAGAAGAATACAGTTCATGTTGACAATGTTAGACTGACCACAATGTCTCAATAGTTCAACTAATTACATGTCCTGATAGAGAATATTGGGGAGTAAACAGCATCATGAAGCCCAAAGAACACACCAGACAGGTCAGGAATAAGGTTGTGGAGAAGTTTAAAGCAGGCTTAGGCTATAAAAAGATTTCCCAAGCTTTGAACATCTCACGGAGCACTGCTCAATCCATTATCCGGAAACGGAAAGAGTATGGCACAACTGTAAACCTACCAAGACATGGCCATCCACCTAAACTTACAGGCCAAACAAGGAGAGCACTGATCAGAGATGCAGCAAAGAGGCCCATGGTGACTCTGGACAAAATGCAGAGATCCACAGCTCAGGTGGAGGAATCCCTCCACAGGACGTCAATTAGTCATGTACTACACAAATGTGGTCTTTATGGAAGAGTGGCAAGAAGAAAGCCATTGTTAAAAGAAAACCATAAAAAGTCCCATCTGCAGTTTTCCAGAAGGCATGTTGGGGACACAGCAAACATGTGGAATGAGGTGCTTTGGTCAGATGAGACCAAAATTTAACTGTTTGGCCAAAATGCAAAACGCTATGTGTGGCGGAGAATTAACACTGCACATCACTCTGAACACACCATCCCCACTGTTAAATATGGTGGTGGCAGCATCATGCTCTGGGGCTGCTCCTCTTCAGCAGGGACAGGGAAGTTGGTCAGAGTTGATGGGAAGATGGATGGAGCCAAATACAGGGCAATCTTGGAAGAAAACCTGTTGGAGTCTGCAAAAGACTTGAGACTCGGGCGGAGGTTCACCTTCCAGCAGGACAACGACACTAAACATAAAGCCAGGGCTACAATGGAATGGTTTAAAACAAAACATATTTGTGTGTTAGAATGGCCCAGTCAAAGTCCAGACCTAAACCCATCAAGAATTTGTGGCAAGATCTGAAAACTGCTGTTCACAAACGCTCTCCATCTAATCTGACTGAGCTTGAGCTGTTTTGCAAAGAAGAATGGGCAAAAATACCCTAAAAGACTTGCAGCTGTAATTGCAGCAAAAGGTGGTTCCACAAAGTATTGACTCAGGGGGCCTGAATACTTTTGCACACCACACGTTTCAGTTTTTTATTTGTAAAAAATGTTTTGAATCATGTATAATTTTCTTTCCACTTCACAATTGTATACCACTTTGTGTTGGTCTTTCACATTAAATTCCAATGAAATATATTTATCTTTGTGGTTGCAATGTGACAAAATATAGAAAAGTTCAAGGGGTATGAATACTTTTGCAAGCCACTGTATAATTTTCACACTGTCAAGTCAGTTCAACATGATTTTTTTTCCTCCAAATTTTAAATCAATTGTCTGCTCGGTGCTGAAGGACAGAATCTTGACATATCAATGCATAGTAGTTATAGGTCAATGTTTGATCTTCCATTTCTTGGCAACAATATTGAAAGTAGTGTTAACCCTGTTAAAAGATTATTTCAGTCTTAACCATCTGAATGAACATGAGTTTAGAGTTTTAGTTTTACAGCCTGCCATAGAACTGAAACTGCACTTCAAGGTCTTAAATGATTTAAAGGACAACAGAGACAGGCTCAGTTAGATTTAAGTAGTCAATTCAAATTTATTTATATAGTGCTTTTTAAAACAACATTGTCTCAAAGCAGCTTTACATATATTGGCTCAAAGCCCTAGTTGAGCAAGCCTGAGGCGAGAGAGGCAAGGAAAAACTCCTAACCTTACATGGTAGAAACCTTGGGAGGACCCAAATAGACTCATCCTCCTTGGGCAGCCTGGATGTTAAATACAAAATTAAAGAATATATGTAAAGAAAATACACTACTTAAAATTAGAACAGAATAGTATGAAGGCTATGAAGAAATGAAGTTAAAAAAGAATAAAATCTATAGCATATATAGTTAGGATTGAGTGAGTTGGGACAGGCAGTCCAAATAGAAGAGTCACTGTAGGTTTTTGTGTCCTGGAAGTTATTACCCTCTGATGGGTACTGAGTAACGATATGAGGACTGGAACAGAGAGAGTCACCACAGGATCACAGCATGTTCTGCAGATGAGTAGGAAAGGCATTGTTGTCACCTGCAGCACTGAATCTAAGGGCTTCATCCTCAGGTTGATGAAGGCAGTGAGGAGAGGCAGTGTTGTACAGGCATATGTCGTTTAACTTATCTGATCAAACTCAGTTCACTTTAGCAACCAAGATCTTAAATTATAAAAAAGTATCGGAAATAAAAATCTGTCTTAACAGATGCTCCGACCATAAACAGCTGTGGATCCACGAACAGAGGCGGGAGTTAGAGTTTAAGAATGGAAATTGACCTTACTGGTAGTGTGCTTGCTTGCTCATTAGGTCACATTTGGACTAGAGACTGTTCCATCACTGCTGATGTACTTAGATACTTTTTTGTGCAAGTTGCTCATGACTTTCCGCTACTTATAACAGGTTCCAAATAGTGTTCGCAAGTGTATGTGCCTGGCGTATTACAAGTAGTCCTGCTTTGTCCCTCCACTACCTGCATATTCTCTCACCTATATCAACTGTTTCACATTCACTTGTGTCTCTTTCATCTGACTGATCTCCTGTGTTGTTCATAATGCTGTCTATCAATTTTGGCTTTCATCAAATAAAAGTATCAGGTCCATAATACCATCCTATTAAGTGTTATAGTTTTCCCTTAGACAAGGTTGTAACAGTACATTACAGTATTTTCTACAATTATTGTGAATTTCCACAAAATAAAAATGTGGTGACAGAAGGATTGCTGTGTAGATGGTAGTGTGCCACATGTTTTACTGGATCCCATATTAGGTTTCTATGGGTTTCCTCCCACATTCCAAAGACATGCATGTTAGGTTAATTGGTGTTTCTAAAAGTGTCCTTTGTGTGAGTGTCTTGAGTGCATGTGTCCTACAATGGATTGGCTACAATGGATCTAGGGTTGTTCCTGCCTTGAACCCTGGCTGTCCCACAACCCTGACCAAGATTGAGCAGATAAGAAAATGAATGAATGAATGAATGAATGAATTAATTAATTTTGCACTGGCCAACTGTATTTTCTGGAAATCATTTGGACGTGGAAATATGTGGTAAGATCTCTTGGAGACACCTGCCAATATGAAGAAAAGGGGCTTCTAAAAAGGGACCGCTAAAGGACCTTCTGAGGTTGTTAAATGGCATCTATATACTTCTGCTGTTTTTTGCCTCTATGCTGCAGGTTTAACATGTTTATACTTTTATTTAAAGTTTGTGAGTCCTTTAGAATTTTCTATATTTCTGCATAAATATGGTCTAAAACATCAGACTTTCACACAAGTCCTAAAGGTAGATAAAGAGAACCCAGTTAAACAAATGAGACAAAAATATTATACTTGGTAATTTATTTATTGAGAAAAATTATCCAATATTACATATTAGAGAGTGGCAAAATATGTGAACCACTAGGATTAGCAGTTAATTTGAAGGTGAAATTAAAGTCAGCTGTTTTCAATCAATGGGATGCCAATCAGGTGTGAGGGGGCACCCTGTTTTATTTAAAGAACAGGGGAAGTCTGCCCTTCACAAACACGTTTGTGGAAGTGTATCATGGCATGAACAAAGGAGATTTTGGAGGACCTCAGAAATAGTTGTTGATGCTCATCAGACTGGAAAAGGTTACAAAACCATCTCTAAAGAGTTTAGACTCCACCAATCCCAGTCAGACCGATTGTGT
Organism: Ancistrus triradiatus; assembly: GCA_025084515.1. Taxonomy (NCBI): domain Eukaryota; kingdom Metazoa; phylum Chordata; class Actinopteri; order Siluriformes; family Loricariidae; genus Ancistrus; species Ancistrus triradiatus. The sequence goes on from JAJAGP010002802.1 coordinate 23,860, forward strand.
AACAAATGAAGGAAATTCAAGACCATTGTTTACCCTCCCCAGGAGTGGCCGACCAACAAAGATCACTCCAAGAGCAAGGTGTGTAATAGTTGGCGAGGTCACAAAGGACCCCAGAGTAACTTCTAAGCAAACTGAAGGCCTCTCTCACACTGACTAATGTTAATGTTCATGAGTCCACCATCAGAAGAAACAATGAACAACAATGGTGGGCATGGCAGGGTTGCAAGGAGAAAGCCACTGGTCTCCAAAAAGAACCATTGCTGCTCGTCTGCAGTTTGCTAAAGATCACGTGGACGAGCCAGAAGGTTATTGGAAGAATGTTTTGTGGATGGATGAGACCAAAATAGAACTTCTTGGTTTAAAAAAAAGCGTTATGTTTGGAGAAAGGAAAACACTGCATTCCAGCATAAAAAATTAATCCCACCTGTGAAACATGGTGGTGGTAGTATCATTGTTTGGGCCTGTTTTGCTGCATCTGGGCCATCATTGATGGACCACAGCATCCACAAATTTTATCACACACAAAATTAAAGTGGAAAATTACATTACAGGCTGATCCAACTTTGATGTAATGTCCTTAAAACAAGTCAAAATGAGGCTCAGTATTGTGTGTGGCCTCCACGTGCCTGTATGACTTCCCTACAATGCCTGGGCATGCTCCTGATGAGGTGGCAGATGGTCTCCTGAGGGATCTCCTCCCCGAACTGGATTTCTGAAGTAGCCTACTTAGTAACTGATTACATCAGATATTGATTGGTTTGGAAGTAACTGTTTTCCAATTGAAAACTGTCTTGTGGTGACTAATCCGGAAAAAAACATCCTCTTAACTCAATCACCAGCAATCATCCAACAGGATTGAGCCATGTAAAATCCTGCATTGGAGATAAGAGTATTTTATTAATTGCAATAAAATGAAATTAAATTATCCAAACAGGCGTCCACAAAATGCACTGTGATTCAGAAGCTTTGTATTTCAGTCCCTGGGGCTGGTACTGAATACTTATATTTCATATATTTGTGCAGTGTGAAAAATACACAGTCCATGACCACAAACGAAAGTACACCGAAGAAGACTGCACAGTGCTACTCAAGAAAAATCATTAAATGACTGCAAGCAGAAAAGTTCTCTATTCTTTCAATAACTGTGCCACTCTTTGTATCTGACTCCAACCAGTAGAGAAAATAGTTAAGCCTGTTTGTCTCTTCAAAATATTTCATTTTCTCCAAAGTGTTAGTCTACCTGCTTTTTTATTTGAATTATTATATTTATAATACATGTTCTCTTAATATTCATTTAGTTTCAGTTATGTAAACTATTACTGTGAACTTGTTAGATAACCTAAGTCAATTCTAACACATAACATCTAAGCCGCCCACAGAGGATGGGTCCCTTTTGAGTCTTGGTCCTCCCAAGGTTTCTTCCTTATAACGTTTAGGGAGTTTCCCCCTGCTACTGTCACCCTAGGCTTGCTCAATAGAAGAAAATACATTTGTAAAGCTGATTTGAGAAAATGCTCCATTGTAAAAAGTGCTATAGAAATAAAGCTGAGTTGACTTCAAATATGGCCCACAAAACCTGTGTCATAAAGGAAGCAGACAGACTGATCCAGAAATATTTTAACATTTTGTCTATTTAATCAGCTAAAAATATCTTTCTATAATTGTGTTATGGTAGGTGTATTCTGACGTATATAGATATGGGTTCACAATTGGGGGTCAAATGAAATGCAAGTGCTATGGCCGTGCTCAAAGGGCCCATCATTAGCAACTCAGACACACTGAACTCAACATTCAAATTAGTATTTCAGAGCCTTAACCACTGAGCCACCACTGTCAAGTGTTATTTTTAATATGTTAAAATAATACTAATCTCTTGACACAAGATCTTTAAATTCTAGATGCAAGTTGAGGTAACTTTTTTATATGCAGACTGCTCATGAGGGCCTATTCTAGACATACACTAGTTTGTCAATTATTCTGCCTGATTGTTTGGATATTGCAGAACCAACAAGCAGCATTGCCTGGCCAAAAACACCACCTGGATTTAACTAAGCAACTAGTTAAATCATTAAAAAAGAGCCTTCCATCGGTTATTATGTTTCAGCTGGTAACAAGTTCTTTAACTCCAACTGATGCAGTGAGTAGCTTCTCATTTGTTAAGCTACCATGTCATAAAACATATCCTGAGGTCATGGAAAAGATGTTCATCTGTTTCAGAAGGGTCAAATTGTGAAAGAGTGGTTCAGGGAACATGAGCCACCATTTTCACCCATGGATTGGCCACCACCTGAACCCCATTGAGAATCTTTGGGATGTGTTGGAGAACACTTTGCTCAGTGGAACAAATCTCAATCATCAATACAAGATCTTTGGGAAACCAGCACCCCAAGTCAGGGCCACCACAATCTTACAGCATTTAACAGACGCTCTTATCCAGAGTGACCAAACCCACACAATCCTACAAATCCAAGCAACTGGGAGCTGAGGCTTCGATCAAGGACTTAACGCAGCCTGGCAGAGACAGGATCCAATCCCTAGACTAGACTATCACCTAAAACCACTAAACTCAAAATTAGCTACATTTGAAATTACTAAAACATTTGGTAAATATTTAGATAGAAGCCATTTTAAAACAGGATTCAAAAACAGAAATCTGAAAACTGACTGTTCTCTTAATTGATGTGTAGCTTAGATACAATACACAGACCTACAAAGAGTTAGAGAAAACATTCTCCACGTTCCAAATTTCAAAATTTTTCCACCTCTGTCTCTAAACCAATTGTGGTAGAATCTTCCATGTAGTATAATTTGTATATTACTAATAATAGTTCTAACTACGTTTCCTTTCAAGGGGCATGTTTTGTCCCTGCTCTGGTTTTCAGTGGTTCATGCACTTTCTTTTATTAATTGATGCCACCACTTACTCCCCTTGTTGGAATGCCATGCATTTTGCTTGCTTGGCAAAGAATACCACATTTTGTCAGTGAAAGTATGCTAATGGGTCACTGTACATAAACATCACTGTACTAAGCTACACGTACATCTCATGACTCTCAAACTTCATGTAAAATACTTACATGAGCCTCATTGTCACCTTCCCGGTCTCATAAAGGACCTGAGTTGAGTTTTAGCTGTCCTTAAATAATGCCTGGTCAAATATGTTGTAGTGGTTCACTTAAAGGGGGGTTCAGATGGTCTGAAATATTATTTTATTTAATTTGATCTTGTTCTTCATGTGTGTTTCAGTTTGTTAAGTTTTCATTTTGAACAAGTCTTTTTGGATTCTGTATTTATTTTTGTATTTACATACTCAAGTACTCTTTCTCGTTGCAACTGTCTCACCCTGCAGAGGATACAGACTGGTAACTGCTTACCAATCCGTTTCTTCTACGTATTTAATCGCACCTCTTAGCTTCTGTTAGAGGGGAGTGGTATGATGGTTAACTAGCAGTGCCAATGGGTTCTGTCTTTGAAGGATAACGTTGTGTAAAAGCACACACTAGAATGTGAAAGCTTGGATAAAAGAAATTCATATTTTTAAAGTTACAATCTGAATTCAAATTGACCTAAATAAAACAAGAAATTATGCTACTGTTGTTTTGCCTAAGAATGGCCATTCCATGCATCTGATTAACTTATGTTCTGCCTTGGTAGAAGAGGACAAACTGGGATCTAACCAAAAAAAAAAACGCACTTCCGAGTGAACCTACACTTCCAGTCAAAAGTTTCAGAACACATTGTTTTTTCCAGTTTTGATTGCTATCTATGTTGATATCCATCTATGACATCTTTGTTTAATGTCTAAATGTAATGTCTAAAAAACACTGAATAAAAAAATAACTAGAGATCATAGTGCTATACAAAATCTGACCAGTCACAGACTTTTTACAGATATAATGGACAAACATCCTTGAGTACATTAGAGTCTGTAGTTTGGGACACAAACATCTCACAGATCCTCAGCATAATGCTTCCCAAAATAATATGCAAAATAAAGGTCTATCTGCAGCAAACAAGATGACTCAGGGGTACTCAGGTGTAGCCTTACAGGCAGAGTTTCAGAAAAAAACAAACATATATTTCAATAAACAGACCAGATTAAAACTGGGAGAAAAACACATCTAGACTTTGGACAGTGATATGTAATACATCCAAATAAAGGAGCTTGTGTACACTAACTAGCCTCGAGGTGGAAGAACTGAAACGCACCTCTGTGAGGGCAGATATAAAAAGGAGCGAAACACAATACAGAGCCAGCAAAATGCTCTGCGTACTCCTGGCTATAGGACACACATGGGTGGATACACATGGCGAAGACAACAAAAACAGAACAAATGTAGCCTCTGAGTGAGGGCAAGGAAAAGGTTGGAAGGCGCTTCACACACAATAAAGGCAAGAGCATGGAGAGGTTTAGACTTTAAGCACTCAGGGACTGAACAGCTGCTGAAAGAAGCTCAGAGCAAGACAAGGTGAGTGTATGTCAGCAGAGAACAATGTCACACAGCAACTGCAAAGAAAAGGCTGCTTGAATGGCACTTCCTAATGAAAGGAAATCTGCCACAGGAGTTCTAGTGTTCTGGAGTGGTTGGTCCTTTCCTGTGCTCCCTGATGCATATAAATAATAAAAATCATAGTAACTTCATTGAAAAATAAATACATTCTCAGAAGAAAAATCCAACCACTAAAATATACTGAAATGGTTTTGACAGTTTATAATCACAAATGCAGCATGGTTTGTAAGACGGTCATATAAAAACATCAAAGTAACAATACAATTGATATGAGGCATAAAATCCATTCGTTTACAGTCTATATCTCTCGAACAGCTGTGGCCACAGCCAACTCAAGACATTCATCTGTGGCTGTCCTCTTCATTAATCCATGCTCCAAATGAAACGTTCAGACACTCCTTTCAGACTCACCACTCTGAACTCATTAGTAACTTCATTGAAACATAAATACATTCTCAGAAGAAAAATCCAACCACTAGGATACATTGAAATGGTTTTCATAGTTTATAATTACAAATGCAGCATGGTTTGTATGACGGTCATATAAAAACATCAAAGTAACAATAGAATAGATATTTCAATTCCGAATGAGATTGGGTTGGGACAGACACTGAGATTATAGTCACTCCATATAGGCGTTCCTTTGCATACCTACATTTTTAAATACTAGTGGCCGATGGCGTAGGAGTGAGTTTGACATGGGGGGCACAACTGCTATCATGAATCAAAGCTCATCCCATCCAGTGAAGTATTAGCCAACTACAAGTTGATTCCACTTCAGCTGAGCCAGTAAAATAGTGTATGAACAGTAAGGTGGAACAAACATTTGTGGAATCACAATAAACAGCAACTGCATCAATGTCTGTACTTCTGTTTATATATAGTGGTACCTCGGTTCTCGTCGTTTGCTCGGTACACGGCGCACATGCTTAAACTTCTATGAGTTGAGACACACGACTCGTTTCAGCCAAGACTCGATTCATGATTCATGATTCACGCTGTGTTTATCGTGTTTTACTTTACTTTTACATCTACAGTACTGTATTATTAGTGGAAATAAGTCCCAAAAGGTCCTAAAAAGGTTCGTTTATAAGAGCCAACCGAAAGCATAACAGGAATTGAACGCTCCAGAACACAGGCTGAAGTTAGCTTAGCAGCTATGCTAGCACTCTGACTTCATCAATAGAGTATTTTCACTTTCAATCCATTACTCACTGAATTACAGGACATTTTTCAACACGTTCTTATAAAATAAACTTTGTGTTAATGATTTTGGCCAACTGTAGGTTCATGTAAGTGTTTTAGACATTAACTTGCTTATCATTACTTATCATAGTATCCTTTCCATATCTCCGCTATGATACAGTATAGACGGCTCTACCAAACACTCATTAAACTCACCAGCTCATGATACATGTAACTTATGATGGATTTGTCTGAACATCATAAACCAGGGAGCACCTGTACAGCACAACTCCATTACTGCATATAATGCCTTATACAGTGTGGATTTTCTGGGGGTCTTGAAGGGATTCATTCAATTGGCATTATTCCTTATGGGAAAAATTAGCTTGGTACTCATTGTTTTCGGTTCTCAACAAGCCTTCTGGAACGAATTAACAATGACAACCGAGGGACCACTGTATAGACAAATCCATTAAAAGGTCAATTTGCAAAATAACGATGGTACTACATATTACATGATTCTCATTTTTGTTGCCAGAAAAGCTGGAAACCAGTGCAGTGTCTGGGTTTATATACATTAAAGCCACTGGGTTTATATTGACATTAAAAAAATAAAGAACCCAGATAGAAACATTGGATTGCTGCAAAACTCGGCATGTAGTTACGTCTTCTTTATTTACATTGCTGCACGTTATATTTGAAAAACAACATCTTTTATTTTTTTCAAAAACTTTTTCTATATGAAAAAATGGAAAAGCAATCATTTTCCATAGCCGGGTGTAAGTATAAAACTTTCCTTTGTTCAAAGCATGAGCTTGCAGAGAAGAGTCGTGATAACATTGGTACGTTCTCCAGTGCTCGAAAGCCCTACTGCTACTTGTCTGAAAAGAGTGTCCAAAGGTTTTGTTCAGAGCATGGGTTAATGAAGAGGACAGTCACAGATGTACACCTTGAGCAGACTGTGGCTACATCTGTTTGAGAGCCATAGACTATAGACTGTAAACAGGCTGAAATTGTTTGGTTCCATAGCTTTACTAGTGTAGAGACCCTTGTTCCATCACATCTGTTTAAGCTTATTATTTTATTCTTTTACAACTTTTATCTGCATCAGAAGTATATCGGAACAATAAATTCATACAATAAAAATGATTATGTGAGCCTGGATCTGCAACCTTCTCCTGAAAAAAGGCCTGTGACAAGTTGTCGTTGTTCCTTATTAAGGTTCAGGAAATCTTAATCCTGTGCCCTTCAGCACTGAGTACGAGGCATAAAATCCATTTGTTTACAGTCTATACCTCGCGAACATGCGTGGGCACAGCCAACTCAAGACGTTCATCTGTGGCTGTCCTCTTCATTAATCCATGCTCCAAATGAAACGGTCAGACACTGCTTTCAGACTCACCACTCTGAACTCCTTCAGAAAGTAAATGATGCACTGCTTCGGCATATGTCACTCTGCTTGCTGGCATACTATGGAGAACCTCGTAGTAGGGCTCGAGCGCTGGAGAACATACCCATGTTCTCAAGACACTTCTCTACAAGTTCACACTTTGAACAAAGGAATCTTTTATATGTACACCAGGCTGTGGAAAAGTATTGCTTTTCCAGAATCTATCCACCTTAAGGCTTTGGTTTATATTCTATTTTCTCATCAGCCCAATTATGTGTGCAATCCAGACAAACCTACAATGGGGATAGCAGTCTGAGACCACTAGTGAAAATGCTTCTATTTAGTATTTTAGTGTTTTTCATTTCAACTCACATAATAAGCAGTTGAACAGCTGAATAGAAAAGTTGGATCTTAAAAAATATTTTTTAAATTTCTGAATTTGCAGTATTTTGGTATGTTCTCCTGTCTACTGTAATGACAGCATGTACTCGAGCTGACATGGACTCCGCATGTTTGCTGCCAATCCCATCATTCCAAAGCGTATCTTACGAGGTTACTGAATGATTGGTTTCCCTGCCAAGGAGGCTGGGTACCAGTACATACCTCTGTTTGTGTGGAATTATTGCACTATTTTAAACCCAGAATGTCTGGTATTAAGTGAAAAAGTAATGATGATCTCGCTAAGAAGCGGCAGGCCAATAGAATGGACACTAAAATGAAAGTAAACAAAATCAGGTATTGGAGGCTCGCAAGCTGGATGCTTAGGCTAAATATGTTGAACAAACAAACTTTTGGACATGCAAACCCACTCTCGGAATGGAAATGGATCGTATCTAGGGGACTTGTCAATTTTATGTTTCTGCTTATGATATGTTTTAATGTTTGAAGAATTTTACGTTTCACTGTTGAAAAACTACATTGTATGTTTTTATGCCATTGTACAGTGGGGCAAAAAAGCTTTTAGTCAACCTACTTCTCCTACTTAGAAAGATGAGAGAGGTCTGTAATTTCATCATAGGTACACTTCAACTATGAGAGACAAAATGAGAAAAAAAATCCAGGAAATGAAATTGTAGGATTTTTAAAAAGTTTAATTGTAAATTACGGTGGAAAATAAGTATTTGGTCAATAACAAAAGTTCAACTCAATACTTTGTAACATAACCTTTGTTGGCATCGACAGAGGTCAAACATTTCCTCCTTTGTTGCCCAAGCAGTAGGTTTGGGATCATTGTCATGCTGGAAGACCCAGCCACGTTCCATCTTCAATGCTCTCACTGATGGAAGGAGGTTTTGGCTTAAAGTCTCACAATACATGGCCCCGTTCATTCTTCCCTTAACACAGATCAGTCATCCTGTCCCCTCTGCAGAAAACCAGCCACAAAGCATGATGTTTTCATCCCCATGCTTCACAGTAGGTATGGTGTTCTTGGGATGCAACTCAGCATTCTTCTTCTTCCAAACACGACGAGTTCAGTTTTGATAAAAACGTTTCATCTTTTGGTTTCATCTGACCACATGATACTCTCCCAATCCTCTTCTGAATCATCCATATGCTCTCTGGCACACTTCAGACGGGCCAGGACATGTACTGGCTTAAGCAGGGTGGCACGCCTGGCACTGCAAGATCTGAGTCCCTCTCGATGTAGTGTGTTACTGATGGTAGCCTTTGTTACTTTAGTCCCAGCTCTCTGCAGGTCATTCATCAGGTCCTTCGGTGTAGTTCTGGGATTTTGGCTCACCGTTCTCATGATCATTTAGACCCCATGGGATGAGATCTTGCGTGGAGCCCCAGATCGAGGGACATTATCAATGGTCTTGTATGTCTTCCATTTTCTTACAATTGCTCCCACAGTTGATTTATTCACACCAACCTGCTTGCCTATTGTAGATTCACTCTTCCCAACCTGGTGCAGGTCTACAATTTTCTTCCTGGTGTCCTTCGACAGCTCTTTGGTTTGGCCATGGTTTAGTTTGGAGTCTGACTGTTTGAGGCTGTGGACAGGTGTGTTTTATACAGATAACAAGGTCAAACAGGTGCCATTAATACAGGTAACGAGTGGAGGACAGAAGAGCTTCTTAAAGAAGAAGTTACAGGTCTGTGAGAGCCAGAAATATTGCTTGTTTGTTATTGACCAAATACTTATTTTCCACCATGATTTACAATTAAATTCTTTAAAAATCCTACAATGTGATTTCCTGGATTTTTTTTTCTAATATTGTATCTCATAGTTGAAGTGAACCTATGATGAAAATTACAGACCTCTCTAATTTTTCTAAGTAGGAGAACTTGCACAGTCAGTGGCTGACTAAATACTTTTTTGTTCCACTGTATCCTGTTTTGTCAAAGTTTAATAAATAAAGTCAAAGTCAAGAGGAAAACTGTGGCTTCTGCCCAGGCCTTGGAACAGTGGAATAGCTCTGAAGGGTCATGGGTGTATGTTTATTGAGCCTGCATGTGCTTTGTGTATTTGGCACAGGATCATGTACCTTGGCATATGCTTTTGGGCCACTTCAGAAATATTAAATACTTTATGGAGTCTGTCCTCATACTTGATGTTATGTCAGTTGCTCAAGGTTAGTGTCTGGGTCTGTCAATGTCAGCATATCAAGGTGCAGTTGAGGCTGGAGAAAGTTCCACTACAGAGTTCTAGATGACAATTGCAGATGATGAAGTCCTTAACCGAGCATTAACCAATTCAGATCGTTGATGCATGCTGGAGTGTTTCACTGCTGAGTGCCAATTGGCTGGAATGAGCATCAGAACCTCCAAGTTAAAGGACATGGTGCTGTCCTGCAAAACAGTGGAGTGCTCTCTTCATGTACAGTGGTACTTGAAAGTTTGTGAACCCTTTAGAATTTTCTATATATCTGCATAAATATGACCTAAAACATCATCAAGTCCTAAAAGTAGATAAAGAGAACCCAGTTAAACAAATGAGTCAAAATATTAAACTTGGTCATTTATTTATTGAGGAAAATGATCCAATATTACATATTAGTGAGTGGCAAAAGTATGTGAACCTTTAGGATTAGCAATTAATTTGAAGGTGAAATTATAGTCAGGTGTTTCAATCAATGGGATGCCAATCAGGTGTGAGTGGGCACCTTGTTTTATTAAAGAACAGGGATCTATCAAAGTCTGCTCTTCACCGCATGTTTGTGGAAGTGTATCATGGCACAAACAAAGGAGATTTCTGAGGACCTCAGAAAAAGAGTTGTTGATGCTCTTCAGGCTGGAAAAGGTTACAAAACTATCTCAAAAGAGTTTGGACTCCACCAATCCACAGTCAGACAGATTGTGTACAAATTCAGGACCATTGTTACCCTCCCCAGGAGTGGCCGACCAACAAAGATCACTCCAACAGCAAGGCGTGTAATAGTTGGCAAGGTCACAAAGGACCCCAGGGTAACTTCTAAGCAACTGCAGGCCTCTCTCACATTGGCTAATGATAATGTTCATGAGTCCACCATGAGAAGAACAATGAACAACAATGGTGTGCATGGCAGGGTTGCAAGGAGAAAGAAACTGCTCTCCAAAAAGAACATTGCTGCTCGTCTGCAGTTTGCTAAAGATCACGTGGACGAGCCAGAAGGCTATTGGAAGAATGTTTTGTAGACAGATGAGACCAAAATAAAACTTTTCTGTTTAAAAGATAAGCGTTATGTTTGGAGAAAGGAAACAGAACATTATAAGAACCTTATTTCATCTGTGAAACATGGTGGTGGCAGTATCATGGTTTGGGCCTGTTTTGCTGCATCTGGGCCAGGACGGCTTGCCATCATTGATGGAACAATGAATTCTGAATTATATCAGAGAATTCTAAAGGAAAATGTCAGGACAACTGTCCATGAACTGAATCTCAAGAGAAGGTGGGTCATGCAGCAAGACAATGACCCTAAGCACACAAGCCGTTCTACCAAAGAATGGTTAAAGAAGAATAAAGCTCATGTTTTGGAATGACCAAGTCAAAGTCCTGACCTTAATCCAATGGAAATGTTGTGGAAGGACCTGAAGCGAGCAGCTAATGTGAGGAAACCCACCAACATCCCAGAGCTGAAGCTGTTCTGTACGGAGGAATGGGCTAAAATTCCTCCAAGTCCTCCAAGTCGGTGTGCAGGACTGATCAACAGCTACAGGGAGCTGAAGCTGTTCTGTACGGAGGAATGGCTAAAATTCCTCCAAGCCGGTGTGCAGGACCTGATCAACAGCACACCCCCCCCCGCTACAGGAAACGTTAGCTGCAGTTTTTATTGCATTGCACAGGGGGGTCACAGCAGATACTGAAAGCAAAGGGCTCACTACTTTTGTCACTCACTAATATGTAATATTGGATAATTTTCCTCAATAAATAAATGACCAAGTATAATATCTTGTCTCACTTGTTATCTACTTTTAGGACTTGTGTGAAAATCTGATGATGTTTTAGGTCATATTTATGCAGAAATATAGAAAATTGTAAAGGGTTCACAAACTTTCAAACACCACTGCAATGGCACAAAACCTGCCTGAAGTGGAGAACTTCAAGTACCTCAGAATGCTGCTCACAAGTGACGTGAGTGAACCTTAAGAGCTTAAGACTGACAAACAGCAGCAGCAGCAGTTTTGTGGTAATTGCACCGACATGTGGTGGTGCAGCAGGAGCTTAGTTCTCAAACAAAGATCTGTGTTTACCGGTCAAACTACATGCTTATCTTCACATACAGTCATGAGGTTTGGGTAGGGACTGAAAGAATAAAGTCGCAGGTACAAGTGCCAGAAGCAGAGCCACTGAGCCAGAGCAGAACCACTGTGACCGCGGATTGAGAGTTTATGTCGTTCAGTCATCTCACAAAGATGCCCACTAGATGGCTACTGCTAAAGCTGTTCCATGCATGTCTGGGATGACCTTCTCATCCTGCTGCCACCGTGACCCTCACCATAAAAAGCAAATGGAAACTTAGACTGGCATTCTAGAAAAGATGCCTTGGGGTTTGAAAAATGACAGGATAGAAAGGCTGTCACTTATAAGAATGCCATTAATTTGATAAAGAATTTTGTCCTGGCACACATGACCAACATTTATTTTAATTTCTAAATGGATTCAATGGATTCAAAAGTTTGTTTTTTGTACATTCCTCCTGTTGTAGTAGGTGGTTCGATGGGTAACACCGTTGCCTCAAAGCAAGAAGGTCCAACATTTATTTCATTGCTAAATGGATTAAAAGCTTTCAAAAGTTAGTTTTTTGTACCCCCAAAGCTGGGGGTTCATAGTCAAAGAGTTTTGTGGTGATATGGGACGTGGGGTTGCTGATGTCTCATGTGATCCCTCTTGACTGTGTTACCTTCCGGTTCTCCTCTTTCTAGCTATGCTGCTATAGCTAATGCTGCCGGGGTGATTGTTAATAGACACTGTGCTCTTAATCAATAACTAACTACGCTTTCTGTTTTCTCCCCGAGCTGTGCCAGTTCCTGCCGCACACTTGAAGTTCATCCACTGCAGCTTCACTCAAGCTGCTTCCGTCATCAGCTTCGGCCCCACCATACCCGGGCCACTTAATGCCGATGTGCATACTTCACATTTTATTCGAACTTTGACTCCATGACTTTAGTTTCGTTCTTAGATTTATCATCTACGCCGCCCAAGGAGGTTGGGTCCCTTTTTGAGTCTTGGTCCTCCCAAGGTTTCTTCCTATAACACTCAGGGAGTTTTTCCTTGCCACTTTCGCCCTAGGTCCAACTTGGGATTGGACGTAGTTATTAGGAGATAATCTAAACTTGTAAAGTTGCTTTGAGACAATGCTCCATTGTATAAAGCGCTATATAAATAGATCTGACTTGACTTGACTTGTATCGGACTACATAATGCTGATATGCATATTTTACATTATTTTATTTGAACTTTCACTATGACTTATTTGTTTAGATAAATTTGTTCCATTCTTACAGTTATCATCTACGCCACCAAAAGGGGTTGGGTCCCTTTTTGAGTCTTGGTCCTCCCAAGGTTTCTTCCTCATAACACTTAGGGAGTTTTTCCTTGCCAGTGTTGCCCTAGACTTGCTCAATTTGGGATTGGCCCTAGATATTAGAAGATAACCTAAAATTGTAAAGTTGCTTTGAGATAATGCTCCATTGTAAAAAGCGCAATAGAAATAAATCTGACTTCACTTGAATACTTTCCTCCTTTTGTAGTATTTCTCTACAAAGTAATTATCCAAACTTTTGCCTAGAGGATGTGTTTAGTAAAGTGATTTACATAGATAATATGTTTGGCGAAGAATGGCATTCATATGATGACGATCTTTGTCCTTGGCACATATGACCAACATTTATTTCATTTCTAAATAGATTTTTTGTTTTGGTTGTTCTTTTATTCCTCCTGTTGTAGTAGGTCTCTACAAGGTAATTGTAAGCAGTTATCTAAAGTTTTGCCTCTAGGGTGGGTTTAGTAAAGTGATCATATAGATAATATATTTTGCTGACCCGGTGGCTTGGTGGGTAGCACCCTTGCCTCAAAACAAGAAGGTCCTGGGTTGATCCCAGGTGGATCAACATGGGTCCCTTCTGTTTGGAGTCCGCATGTCCTCTGCGTGTTCATGTGGGTTTAGTCAGTTTCCTCCCACAGTCCTAAGACATGCGTGTTTATTTTAATGCATGTCTCAAAAGTGCCCCTGGTGTGTGCCCGATAATGGACTGGCGTCCTGTCTATGGTGTTTCCTGCCTTGCACCATGTTGCCCTGGTTTGCACGGCTTTCCAGTGACCCTGACCAACGAGGAGATAATAAAATGAATGAATGAATGAATGAATATGTTCTGCGATGGTTAAAGAACATTCTGTAAAGAATGTCCCTTATCAATAACCATCTTATTATATTTTTGTTAAATGAACTGTAGATAGAGTATAGAGAGAGTAGATGAGGTCACTCTGACTTTTGAACGTGTTTCTCAATCCTTGTCCTTGACTTACTGTTGTACTCATCGCTATTCATGTAAAGCCAGTCCTTCACAAGTTGAACCAAGGTATTAGAGCAGGGAAAATGGTCCTCACTATGGTAGCAGACATTTTATTCCAAAGAATCCAATCAATGTATTCACTGAATTTAAGGATTAATGTGTTCAGGTTTGAACTCACAACCTTCTGGTCCCAGGTGGAGCAGCAAAAACATTTGAGCAGGCATTGCACATCAAAAATTCACTTGGGTTCTCTTAATAAAACATCTGTGACTCTTTCAGCGCTCACTCTCAGTGACTGAACCAGACTGTGGTGACAAACACTAAATAATGGCTAGCCATATCATGAGCAGTTGTTGGGTTGTCATGTATAATGTATGATATAAACTGACAGTAGAGCTGAAGCAACAGGCCGATTCGAAGGCTTCGAAGAAAATATCTCCAGACAGCTTTGGCAGAGACAAGGCAAGCTTCATTGCTCCATGAATCTAAGCCAATCACGTTTTTATCAAAGTCTGAATTCTAATTAGAATTTGTTTTTTCCATGACTGACATTTAACCAGCTTGATCTATCCATGTAGAACAAGAATTCAAATCTTCAAATTCTGAAGTGCCAAGTCACATGCTACAGCAAAGGATTGTTTTACTTAAACGGAATAAAAATTGCCATGAGCTTAGCAAGTTTGTGTAAAAGCAAAGAGTTATACTAACTGTGTCCAGTAACTGTTGATCAGTCCATTATATGGACTTGATGGAGAAAATGTTAGCACATTCCTCCATGCTGAACAGCTTTAACTCTGGCATGTTGGTGGGTTCCTCAGATGAACTGCTTCCACCACATTTCATTAGATTTACCTTCTCTTAATGTGTCATGTAGATTTCGCTTTTTCACATCGTCAACTTAAGAAAACAAACATTAATATACGTGTGTTCTTTTTCAAAACTTGATGTGCACTGTTTTCATCCTCGGTGTGAAAAGGCCTTAAATCAGGACTTTTCTAGTCCAAAGCATTAGCTTTAACCATTCGTTGTAGAATGATTTACTTAGGGTTGCTGTCTTGTTAGGTTGCGGTCTTGACCAACATTCTCTTGATATTCGGTTCATGGACAGATGTGCTGAGAATTTCCTTTAGAACTTGCTGGTGAAACTCATAAATTCATTCTTCCATCAATGATGGCAAGACATCCTGGCCCAGATGCAGAAAATGGGCCTGAACCACAACACTACCTTCACCACAGATTCACAGATAAGTTAAGGTTTCTTTCTCCAGACATAATGCTTCTCAATTAAACCAACAATTTCTATCTTGGTGTCAACTTTCTGAATTGTGCATGTGCCATGTGATGGACAGCAGTGTACTCGTAGGAGAGTAATCTTCTCCTTGCAACTCTGCCATGCACCCCAGTGTTCTCCTGATGGTGGACTCATGAACATGAACATTAGCCAATGTCAGAGAGGCCTTTAGTTGCTTAAAAGCTTCTGAGAACACACCTTGCTCTTGGAGTGACAGAGGACTTGAATTTCTTCACGATCTCTCTGACTTGTTAGAGATGAGTTGATACCCAAGTACCATCAACAACTGTTTCTGGTCCTGGAAAAGCTCCTTTATCCATGCCATGATACACTTCCACAAATGTGTGGTGAAGATCAGACTTTAAAAGACCCTAGCTCTTTAAATACAGCAGTGTGCCAAATCAGGCCTGATTGTAATCCCACTGACTGAAAACATCTGACACTAATTTCACCTTCATAGTAACTGCTAATCCTACAGGTTCATAAACTTTTGCTACACACATAAAAGTAATATTGGATAACTTCATTAATAATATACAGCGGTACCTCAGTTTTCAACCACCTTGGATCTAGTCGAATTCGGTTCTCGATGCATTTTGACCAGAAAAGTTGACCAGAAAAGTTCTCACGGTTTCTCATCAGTCCAGCCACGCAAGTAGTTTCAAGTCAACTAGTTTCAAGTGTTAAAAAATCTCATGAAATTTAGTGAGTAATGGATTGCACACACTTACTCGGGGTGCTAGCTGCTAATGCTGCTCAGCCTGAACCAGTTTTCCTGTTGATTGACGGAGTTTAATAACCATTTTAGTACCTATGGGGACTTACTTGCACTAAGAATGTAGTACTGTAGATGTAAAAACAAAGAAAACCGTCACTCTTGTGAATCTGAATCGCTGAATCTCGGTGTACTGAATCGTGAATCAGTCGTGCGGCTCGACTCATACAATTTTAAGCAAGCACACCGAGTACCAAGCAAATTATGAGAGCCGAGACAAAATTTTTCAAGTCAAAATGTGTTGAAAATGGAATCCGAGACGTTCCAAGGTGGTCGAGAACCGAGGTACCACTGTAATAAAATTTCTGCTTGAATATTCTCAAGTGCAAGTTTTATAGTAACTTTCAAAAAGGTACTCTGATGTTAGCATGACTACATGATACCTATATTACACTGCCTGTTGCTTCTTCTTTTCATAGCTAAATAAATTGGTGGATCACTGGTTACTTTGTGTTGGTGTTAACAGATTAAATAAGTGCTCGGGCAATAAAACAATAGTAATACATATCACAACAGACACGTCACCAATAGCAATAATGAATATATTCAGTAGAATGTTTCAGTAGTTTCATTTAAATGCATTACCAACACAACACAAAAAAACAATTCTATTACCAATTCCCAGGAATGCACTGCCTATCATATCCCTTGTTAATGAAGTATGCTTGACACACAAACAGCCAATCATTTAACACTATTTAGTTGCACCATCAACAAGTGACATGACAACAGAAATAGCGTTGAGTGATAAATTATTGCCGACGGTGAGGAAACTGTTTATAAAAAGGACATGTCAACTCAACAATATAGCTTTTTTTAAGTCTGACTTATTAGATAACTAGTGTGTGTAAAAAATGTCAATGTCACTTTATTTATAAAGCAATTAATTATTTATAAAAACAACAAATGTCGACCAAATT
>JAJAGP010002802.1:40967-97785 GCA_025084515.1 Ancistrus triradiatus
AAGAAGTTACAGGTCTGTGAGAGCCAGAAATCGTGCTTGTTTGTGGGTGACCAAATACTTATTTTCCACCATGATTTACAATTAAATTCTTTAAAAATCCTACAATGTGATTTCTTGGATTTTTTTTCTCATTTTGTCTCCCATAGTTGAAGTGTAGCTATGATGAAAATTACAGACCTCTCTCATCTTTCTAAGTAGGAGAACTTGCACAATCAGTGGCTGACTAAATACTTTTTTCCCCACTGTATATAGAGGATGTACAAAAGAAAACTGCCTGCAAATGACACATAAATGCTTCAGAGATAATGCTGGAATTATGAATAGAATGCTACCATCTACACAGCATCCCTAATGCTACCACATTTATGTAAATTCACAATAATTACAGAAAATACAGTAATGTACCATTTTGCTGTGGACCTGATACTTTTCTTTGATGGAAGAAAAAATGCATCGATAGACAGTATTATGAACAACATGAAAGATCAGACAGCTGAAACAGAGACTCTACGAGTGAACGCACAATAAAATGCACAATAGCACAAGTAACTTGCACAATAAAAGTCTCTCAACACAGACAGAACAGCAAGCGAGCACACAGCCGGTAAGTAGTTACGCACACAAACACAAACACACGATGGACTTCTGCTCTTAAACTCCCACCTCTGTTCTTGGATCTGTAACATTGACTTTCTGCTGAGGTGGCCAGCTATTTAAGATCGCAACATCCAGAGTGAAAAAACAGACTTTTATTTCCTATTATGATGTATTATTGTTGTTAAGACCTCGGTCACTGAATTTTTTCACTCATTAGTTTTAAGCATCTACTTCATCCAGGTCCGGCTGACAGTGGGCTCATGATCCACGCTGTAAACATTTGCCACAAATGTATTCAATCACATCTGAAGGTAGTTACCACTGACCTTTTTGGATGTGGCAGATAAAAGTATCCAGAGGTAAGGACTGAACCAGGGTCACTGGAGCTGTGCATTTCTACCACTAACTGTTGCATCAGAATATTGTAACTGCATTTATATTAATAATTGTCAAGGGAGATTTTTAACATTAAACAGATTTTTTCATGACATAAAAGTGGCTCTCTGGTCAGTCTTGTTTTACCTTAGTTTTGTCATTAGCGAATGTGTCCCTAGACTTCAACAGACATCCACAAGAAGGAGAATGAAAAAGATTTGAAAACTATTTTTACCTTGCCTACATAAAGAGGGTCGGTGCCAGTATACTCCTCCAGTACAAAGAACTGATTCCACACCCAGTTTCTTTTCTGTCTCTGCAGGGTTGGCCAAGGGGTTCTAGTGGACACTTGGGACTGAGGTACAGCTCTCACAATGCAGCTCGACCCCCAGAAACACAAGTCCACTAGGGGGAGCAACAAAATTGCCAGGAAAACTGCACTACACATGAGGGAGCCACAAGAGCGCATCTGGAGCCCTGTAACAGGGTATAAAAATAAACTGATAGAAACAATATATGAGCTTCTGAATTCTCAGTAGAAAAAAACAGCGGAGAAAACTGACAGCAAAACTGTTCTGATTTTACAAATCTGCACAGTCGCTGTCCGCCTTAAAATGATAAAAACAGCGAGAGAACAAGATAGTTAGCTCTCTACTGCAAGCTGCATTTCTTCAATGTGGCTGAGCAAAAAAGTAAAAATTAAAAATCCAGACACCAAAAAGTTAAGAAGGAAGGGTGGCTTCTGGTGTTGTCAGTATGAGCTGCACTGATGAAATTCCTTTGGTTTGGTGAGCAATAGGACTTGCTTTGTGGATGGAGAATAGGAGGTCATGGATGTCCTGTCTTCATGGGAAACCTGTTTGCACAACAAAGAGAACGGGAGTAGTGTTAGGGAACATGCAAGAGAGAGAAAACACTATAAAATATACAGTAAACCAGTGGTGTGCGGACCAGGTATAATCAGGTATATATAAAATATTATATAAATATTTATTTCACGAATAAAGTAAAATCAAAAACATCATCCGATTCAAAATGCTACTTTGTTTTCTTGGTTGCTATAGTATGCATTTCTGACTGAGAGTGCTACTAACCAATCAAAATTGCTCATTACAATGACTTCTGTGCATAACACTAAATCTTAACTCATGCATTTAATAATCTGATACCTGCAGAACATCAGATTTAGTCAGTAATCCGATCAAGGAGTATACATACACTTGAGTAATCTGATAATGGGAAACCTCCGAGTGCACATGACCCTGCCAATAATTGGATTTCTGCTTTACAACCAGCCAATAATCTCACAGAAAATGTGACGTAAACTTCACGTAAATTTTTATTACTAAATAATCAAATCATTTTCTTGAGTATATATTGCATTTCAGAGTCTCCACAGAGTGTTCGATAACCGTTGAATGGGTGAGGCATTTAATTCCAGGGCTGCCAAATCGCACATGAGAAACCCCCATCTGGTGTATGTAAATATTTATAGCTAAATCTCTAAAAATAAGCGTACCTGGCAACCATGTTCATTTCCACTAGCCGTTGTGCTCACATGTGCAGACTGCCAAATCCAACTGGAATCATGTAACTGGTATACATGCTATGAGAAATCAGATTACTGAAATACATTTTCCTTTAAAATTAAGATTTCTTAATCTGATTTCTAGATCGGAGTATGCTGTTTACACCACTTGAATAACTGCAGAAATCTGACTATCGGATTATTAATTGCATGTAAGTGCACTGTACAACATGCTGTTGGAATTCAAATACAGAAATGTAACAAGTGAAACCACAATTATCCCCAAAATCTTGCTTCTGGCTATATGCTCAAGTCAAGTCAAGTCAGATTTATTTCTATAGCGCTTTTTACAATGGAGAATTGTCTTAAAGCAACTTTACAATTTTAGATTATCTCTTGATATCTACGTCCAATCCCAAATTGAGCAAGCCTAGGGGCAACACTGGCAAGGAAAAACTCCCCAAGTGTTAAGAGGAAGAAACCTTGGGAGGACCAAGCCTCAAACAGGGACCCGACCTCCTTGGGTGGCATAGATGATAAACCTAAGAATGAAACTAAAGTCATAAAGTCATACTTCAAATAAAATGTAAAATATGCACATCGGCTTTAAGTGGTCCGATGCACAGAGTCACTCCAAGATCCCCAGTCTAAGCAGCAATACATGCTGAGGTGCCACTTTGTTAGAGGCACCTGTATTATCACAACTGGCACTTCCTTTTATGGAAATTAGAAATGTGAGTAAGTTTCTGTGGATCAGTGTCAGTGTGAATCCACATTAGAATAGGAATATCAAGTGAACTGAGCAGTTATGAAGAAATTTGAAGCATTTCAGAAACTGCCAACCTTGTGGGGATTTTTCATACGACCGATGCCGAGAGAAAAACATCCAACCAAAGGGGATCCTGTGAGCTTAAACGACTCTTTGACGTAAGAAGTCAGAGGAGGATGTCAGGAAGCGTTCTGACGAACAAGTGGTACACAGTCAAGCTGAAGCTCTAACATGGCTAAACCACAACTCGTAGTTTCTTAGCACAGATGGGCTATAACAGCAAACAACCATTCTGAGTGCCATTGCTGTCTAAGGTAAACACAAAGGCAAGACTCCCAATTCCCCAATTCTAGTGGGAAAACAAGTGCAAAAACTGGATCACAGGGCAGTGAGAAATTATTGCCTGGTCAGGGTGGGAATTTGGAACGAACAGCTTGAATCAATGAACCCTTCCTGATAAGTGTCAAGACTTCAGGCTGGTGGATGTGGGGAATGTTTTCTTGGCACACTCTGGGTTCGCTGATACCTGCAGATGGACTTTTGGACAGTAGGGCTTACATGAGCATTGTTGCTGACCAGGTTCATCCATTCATGGCAGCTGTTTACCCTATGGCAGAAGGACACTTTCAACAGGACAATGCACCATGCAACAAGTGTCGTATAGTCACTGGCTGGTTCCAGGAAAGTGACAGTGAATTTTCCTTGTTTCCCCAGCCTTCACTTTCCCCAGATCTTAGACCTACAGAGCATGTCTTGGACGAGATTGAACGGGTTGTTCAGACCACATCAGAACTTCGATCGAATTTGCACAAACTGTGAAAGGCTATCCTGTTCGCATGGGTCAATATTCCTGCAGAACGATTTCAAGACCTGGTGGAATTTATGAAATGATGAACTATTGCAGTTGTGAAAGCCAAAGGTGGTCCAACAAGCTACTAGATGGGTGTCTCGAATAAAGTGGAATTTCAGTGTATATTAGAATGTAGTCATTTTGAAAGAAAATGATTTAAAATGGTTTAAAATAAACTAACCACTTTGGTTACTCCATTGAATTAATGAAAAGGAACTTAAACAAATCTCAGATTATTTATCTGGAACTACAGTTTGTAAACTTATCAATCACACACATGCAATATAACAGTTATATTAAACATTAAAAAATATAAAGACAACCTCAGAAGAGCAGCAAAACTATCAAAATAAATAAATCGCAAAATAATTTTTAATATACATGACAGACCTCCACTTCACTAAGTGTGCCTGTGGCTTGGTGTTCCATATCTCACAAAACTTCTAAACCACTTTTTCAAATGTGTAAATCAGTTGAAATTTCTATATTTCATGTCATATGGAGAAGCTTTAACCAAGGTTGTCACGAAATCTTTTTAAAATGAGGTGATGCATTGTGCCACACTTGGTACAGGGGAAGGAGACAGAGACAGATGTAAGTGCAAGTGCTTTATTACAAACAGACATGATGAATACACATCACGGACAAGAAGATGGTACGGGGTGTAAACAGAGACAGACTAGGCGACTAGGCTTACAAACACAGAGGCTAATATAAACAGACACGGCTAACAGATATCGCTGACACAAGGCTAATACAAATAAGACAGACTGCTAACAGGCTAAGCTTGTACAAATAGACAAAGTGCTTAGAGGCTAAGCTTATACAAATAGACAGAGTGCTAATAGGCTAAGCGTGCGCAAATAGACTGGCTAACAGGCTACGCTAAACCAAACAGTTCTAAGACGCAGGATAGGGATACACAGTACATGAAACAGAAACAGACAAGGTGCAGTACATTCAACAGGAACCGAGACAGACAAATCATAACACAAGAGCAACATCAAGAAGAGGAGCCAACCAACAAGGCAAGTGAGACGACGAGACCTGACCAAGAACTGAACAGGAAATAGGGTTTAAGTAGGGGAAGCTTCATTACAGCCTGCTGTGGAAAGAGAAAATGGTCAGAAGGTAGCCGTTTAGGCTGTTCCCAAAGCCCCTCATCTGTTGGCTGCCATGGTACTGCTTAGCATGGTTCATTTTAAGAAGAGTTTAAGAACACTAGTGTTGCCTCATCCATAGTTTGGTTTATTTGTTAGTTTGTTTTTATTTAACGTAGCTATTAGCATCAGTGGTCATTTCAGCAACACATACACACAAGGTTACATCAATACACAAGGTCTCATCAAGACTAGTCATATACACACACTCAAGTCAATGCCAGTTTAGCTTAATCAATCAACCTAATGCATGTCTTTGAACTGTGGAAGGAAACAGGAGTACCCGGAGTAAACCCAGACATGCAGACTCCACACAGAAAGGATCCAGGCGGCTCCAACCTGGGATTGAACCCAGGACCTTCTTGCTGTGCTGCCCCCCTTCATCCATAGGGTTGGGATTTGTCTGCATTTTATCTATTCTGATTCTGATTCTGCTTATCGATTCCGGTTCTTATCGATTCCAAGTTTTGATTCCAAAATGGTGAAAAAATTGTGCCAAACGTTTAGGTATAAAGTATATGTTTATTTTTGATATTTCAACTTTAAAAGTAATCATTTTACATACGTTTTCGTTTTTTCTTCTCATTTAAACCTATTATAAGTAAAAAGCTTAATATGGCTCCATGTACTATAGCAATGACCTAGAATCACCAAACTTCCATCAATGACTGCTGGTCATCAATAATCTCAAATGATGAAGATGTGGTCCAAAGGGAAAGCGATCATTTTTATGTTAACTGTGTTACTTGTAATAGGTTTGCATAGACTACTAAATAGACTACTAAATTTGACTACTTTCCTTTTGATCCACATGTTCATAATTTCAGCAGCGGTTACTTATGACAAGTAGTAATTAAGAGATGTTTAATGTTCTTTGCTGTTTTAGAACATTAAATGACGTTAAGCTTTGTTCATTTTAAGCGTTTTAGCCACTCTCCAGGCTAACGCAGCATGTGAGCTAAGAGACTACAGTCGGTCGAACCCAGTATGTTACTGAAGCACAATATCCTGCTGGAGCTTTAGATGTTTCACCATGTTGGAGGTGCACCAGATCAGCTTTCCACACATATTGCATTTAGCCTTTTCGTTTTCTCTCAAAGCAGAGCCAAACTGTTGAGTGCTTTTGAGCATCCATCTTCTGCTAATTCTCTCACGGAGCACATCAAAACAAAACCACATGTGATGATGTACATGATCACATGACGCACCGGTCCTGATAGATTGATAGATGACGCAGATGCATTTCTGCACTAATTCCAGCTGTGTATTTGAAGCATCAAAGTATTAGTAGGATCCGATACGTGGAATCGAAATTGTATGATTTTAATGGGTACCCACTTTTTGGAATTTTGGAACTCATCCACCTACGACAATCTAGCAGCAAATTTTTTTGCCCAGTGTTGGATTTTGACAACCCAAACAATGTCCACACAGCAGCAGCCAGTCCTTTTTCTCATGCTTTTTTGTGGTTCTTACATGTGAAAAGCATACAAGTAAGCCCCACCCACTCTACTTGAGGTAATCAGCCCAATTTCAGAAAAGCACAAACGATTTAGAAATCACTGCAATATAAACAGTACAGCCAAATCGGGAGACAAATTTGTAAAGCCATACCTTTAAAAGCATGGTTTTTATCATAGGCTTTATTGAAAAAGCTAACAAAACAAAACTTTTCTCCTAATATTTAGTTTGATTGGGTGTGAATTAGTCCTGACCATATGATAAGTGTATATCACTTTTTTTAAGATTCTAACATTTTCAGTGTACAGTACTGTGCAAATGTCTCACGCATTTTATAATTTTCAATTTATATTCTACTTATTCTTTATTTAAGTTTTAGTGATCACTGTACTTCAACAATTAGATAGAACAATACAAGTTGCACTGTAGTTCTACAATTACAGACTTTAGTCTGTCTGTTTCTCTACATACTTTGTTAGTTCCCTTTACTCTGTTCTCTAATGGTCAGGACCCCCACAGGACCAGCACAGATCAGGTACTATATGGGTGGATCATTCTCAGCACTGCAGTAACACTGATGTGGTGGTGCTGTGTTGGTGTGTGTTGAGCTGGTACAATCGGATCAGATACAGCAGTGCTCATGGAGTTTTAAAACCCCTCTCTCTCGACTCCAGTGCTTGCTCTTCCTGTCATATGAAGTGCCTCGAGAAAATGACTCAAGCGATATCAGAGCCTCTGACTTCACTGTTCATTAGAGCTACCGGTTCACAGCATTGAATCTGACTACAATAATCTCATATACTCTTGGTATTCCAACATTTTCTGCTGAGTGATGGAGTAAGTAGCTCACACTAACACCAGCGGCTAGTCAAACTATGTAATAAACAGCCCTTTTGTCTGCATTTTGTCTTTAAAAACCAAAAACTTCCATACTGCAGACTCTGCACCTGTCTTGGGCATAAGTTCTTCTTTTGCATCTCTGGTCTCACTTTCTTTACCCTCCGTCTCTGTTTTCTGTTCTTTAGTCTGCCACAGCAGAGGGAGCCTCTACCAGCTGTTAACAATCTGTTATGCTATGCTACCTGTCTAGCCATAGCGATGTCATTCTACTCAGCCCTCTGTGCCCTGCCCCATCATTAGAAAGAACCAGTCGGCATATTAGTAAATGTGTCCGAGAGGGTGGCGGCAAATCTTTGTCTTTGTAGTGGCAGGACGCGTATGCCCAGTACCCAGAATAACTTTAAAAATCATATTTTCCTGTGTTATTTTGAACCCAACAACCCAAATAAGTTGTATCATTTTCTCAGATTATACCAGTGATTCTAAATATGCATTTCAAACGTTAATTTCTCTTTCGGTTTCAGATACATAGGTCTCTTCCCATTCAAAGAGATAGGAGTCTGGTCTTGTATGGCTTCAAATCACTGCTCAGTGGGGTTACCAAGATGGCGGAGTGAACATGACTTATAATGACTGTTATTCATCGCAGACTGGGCTTCATGTGCTTGGCGTCACAGAAACAATCGTCAATCACGGATTATTTTGCGTAAATGAATAGAAACTGTCCATGTTTATGTACTTTGTATATGTGATCGTACGATCATGAGGGCTGCTCTGTAAAGCACATTATGTCAGCATCAGGTATGATGTCACTTTGTCTATTTTTTTGTTATCCCGTTAAGTCACCAAACTCGCCTCTCGCCAAAAAACAAACGAGGGCGAGATAATGAGTTTGTACTGTACTATAATTTGCTGCCTGAAGCGTTACAGCTGTTGTTTCTGCCATACTACAGTATGATGGTATATGAAAAATTGTAGTTAATTCTAAATATGTGATGCCATGTCCGCACTTTATATTACTTAAGTTGACTTCATTTTATAAAACCAATAAACTGAATGTCCTAATTAAATATGATTCTGATAAGAATAATAATATTAATATCGATAATAATAATAATGACAATTATAATAATTATTAGCCACTAACTACTATCTGTACCATGTGATTGCAGCATTTTCTTTAACTGTTATTGTTATGCATATAATTAATATGTCTAAATCCGTAGAGGCAAAATTTGCAACATATTTTTATCTATCATTTTGAAACAGACAACAGTTGAAATATATAAATTAGTTTTTTATCATGATTAGCCTTCAAGCTTGGAAAACACAATAGATGTTTCCTAATGCAGGGGCTGCATCCTTCGAAATCTGCACTCTATGTGGTTTATGAAGGCGTGTCCTTCGAAGGCAGCTTACGCATTGAAGGCCAAACTGAAAGACGACGGTCTGCTCTACAGCAAATTCCTGTTTGCATCACCAGCACGCAGTGAACTTAAGGATACAGTGGTATGAAAAAGTGTTTGCCCCCTTCCTGATATCCTTTTTTGCATGTTTGTCACACTTAAATGTTTCGGAACATCAAACCAATTTAAAAATTAGACAAAGACAGCACAAGTAAACATAAAAAGCAGTTTTTAAATGAAGGTGTTTATTATTAAGGGAGAAAAAAATCCAAACCTACATAGCCCTGTGTGAAAAATTGATTGCCCCCCCTTGTTAAAACATAACTATCACACCTGAGTTCACCGTCTGTATCCACACCCAGGCCTGATTATTGCCACACCTGTTCAGGAACAATTGATAAAAGAAAGTAAATGAGATCTATCAGTCTGGAAAGGGTTATAAAGCCATTTCTAAAGCTCTGGGACTCCAGCAAACCACAGTGAGAGCCATTATCCACAGATGGTGAAGACATGGAACAGTGGTGAACTTTCCCAGGAGTCACCAGTCGACCAAAATTACCCCAAGAGCGCAGCGACGACTCATCCAAGAGGTCACAAAAGACCCCACAACAACATCTAAAGAACTGCAGGCCTCACTTGCCTCAGTTAAGGTCAGTGTTCATGCCTCCACCATCAGAAAGAGACTGCATGGCAGAGTTCCAAGACTGAGCAAAAAGAACATTAAAGCTCGTTTCAATTTTTCCAGAACACATCTTGACTTTTGGGAAAACATTCTGTGGACTGACAAGACAAAAGTTGAACTCTTTGGAAGGTGTGTGTCCCATTACATCTGGTGTAAAAGTAACACAGCATTTCAGAAAAAGAACATTATAGCAGCAGTAACATATGGTGGTGGTAGTGTGATGGTCTGGGGCTGTTCTACTGCTTCAGGATCTGGAAGACTTGCTGAGATAAATGGAACTATGAATTCTGCTGTCTACCAAAAAATCCTGAAGGAGAATGTCCGGCCATCTGTTGGTGACCTCAAGCTGAAACGAACTTGGGTTCTGCAGCAGGACAATGATCCAAAACACAGCAGCAGGTCCACCTCTGAATGGCTGAAGAAAAACAAAATGAAGACTTTGGAGTGGCCTAGTCAAAGTCCTGACCTGAATCCTATTGAGATGCTGTGGCATGAGCTTAAAAAGGCTTGTTCATGCTGGAAAAAAACCCTCCAATGTGGCTGAATTCACAACAAAAACAATTCTGCAAAGATGAGTGGCCAAAATTCCTTCACAACGCTGTAAAAGACTCACTGCAGGTTATCACAAACGCTTGGCTGCAGTTTGTTGCTGCTAAGGGCGGCCCAACCAGTTATTAGGCTTAGGGGGGGCAATCACTTTTTCACACAGGGCCATGTAGTTTTGGATTTTTTTCTCCCTTAATAATAAGTACCTTCATTTAAAAACTGCATTTTGTTTTACTTGTGTTGACTTTACCTAACAATTTAAACTTTAAACTTTAAATTTAGGACTTTAAAATGGTTTGATGTGTTGCACCAACACTGATACTGTATCGGTATCGATGCTGATACTGACACTCACACACAGTATTGAATCGGCAATACAGAGCACCGATGTAATGAAGCGGTTACTGACGCACGTAAATGAAGCTTAACCAAAGCCAGCAGCATGTATGTGGTGTGGGATTATTTCTCACTTGAGACAAGCAGTAGCAAAATACCTACTGCAAAATCTGTAACGCCAGTATTTTGAGGGGTGTCTGAAATATAATCAACAATTAAAAAGCTTAGTAAGATTACGCTTCCCTATTTGTGCTTGTTCCTGCATTATGACAAAATACATTTTTTTCATGGCTCTAAAACCTTTCAAACTCATCCAGTAAATAGTATTATTTCAAGCTTATTATATTATTTGGGATACAGAACACTTTTACCAAAATAAAGGCACGGCAATCTATAAAAAGTGGAACGCTAAAAATATAGGAATATAGGCCCCTATCAAGTATTAACTAATCAAGTATTATCAGTATTGGTATCGGAAGGAAAAAAGTGCCATCAATGCATCCCTACAGGTAATGTATTACCAATAACTTTGTGCTGTGGTGTGTGGGTCTCTCAATATCAGTAAAAACAAATATACACTTTTTATCTTTAACACATAACACAAGCAACTCACTACAATTTGTACTGTCCTGTATATTGATCCACTTCTCAAAGATACGTGCTCTGCATCTGACTGATGTTGACTTCTAACTCACTAGGATACCACTTACCCATTCTACATTTGGTGGAATTACGAACACTCCTATGAAACAGGACACCTTATAATGCCAATGCCAAAAGTTTTGAGCAATTATGACTAAGAGATGATTCATAAATAATGTCTCAGGTTTGTTTTTGAGTTGCCTTTCAAACATGGTAACTTAAAAGAATGGCTTTGATTTGTTTGTTTATTTAGTTTAACATCACTCTTCAGCATCAAAGGCTATTCAACGGCAGACACAAGATTTCATCAAGAATGACGATTATATTGAAACTAGTCTCAGACTGGGGCCAGTTTAGCATAATCAATTAACCTAATTGGGAGAAAACCAGAGTAGCCCAAAAGGGTTTACTCCACAAACCCGCTCCTCCACAACACTCCTCCTGGAATTCAACCCAGACCCTTCACGCTATGAGGTGACAGTGCTACCCAACTGAGTGACTGAGCCACCATGCTGCCCAAATGGCTTTGAAATTATGTTGTTCTAACAGTGCAAGTTACACATTTTCTTACCGTCTATCTGAACCTTCGTTATGTCCATGAGCTATACTCTGTTGTCAGGTCAAGTCAGATTTATTTCTATAGCGCTTTTCACAAAGGAGCATTGTCTCAAAGCAACTTTACAAGTTTAGATTATCTTCTAATATCTACATCCAATCAAAAATTGAGCAAGCCTAGGGCGACAGTGGCAAGGAAAAACTCCCTGAGTGTTATAGGAAGAAACCTTGGGAGGACCAAGACTCAAACAGGGACCCAACCTCCTTGGGCGGCGTAGATGATAAATCTAAGAATGAAACTAATTGATCTAAACTTATAAGTCTAGGACTGACAGTTCAAATAAAAAGTAAAATATGCACATCGGCATTAAGTAGTCCAATACACAGTCACTCCAGGATCCTGAGTCTAAGCAGGAAAGTCCTGCTATGGTTTGTGTGAGAGGTGGTGTGGGTCAATTCTGGTAATAGCAAATCTCCGCAATGACACAAATTGCTTTGTGTGTGTGTGAGAGATCTTCTTTATCGACACCACCACAAGGTATCAAAAATAGTATCATTCTGGTATCATGGTGTTATATCAGTACTGGTACTGAACATTTTTAAATAACACCCAGCCACACTCTGAAATATTGTCGGGAAACTGGCAAAGACAGGTTGGTGGCAGATCACTAAGCAATGAAGTCATGGAGACAATATAATGCAGTGTTCCCAAGAGTGTATTTATCAGGTAATTATGAGGCTGAGGAAGTGAGACGGACTTGTTAGAGAGTACAACAGAATATCAGTCTTTGCTGATCAGTACTGAGTACAGTGGAAAACAGAACAGCACAGAAAAAGAGTTTACATAAGCCATACTATGCATTCAACTGCATTCCAAAGCACCCCAGTCTTAGAAACAGCATGGTGAACACTGTGTACACACATAATGAACTCTCAAAAGCCAGGTATTCCTAGAATCACACCAAGGATGAACAGTAAAGAAAGAAAACAACACTTTAAAATGAGAAGCAAGCGCATTTAACTCTGGTGGCAGTGTTGCAAACACCCAGGTTTTTTTTCCCTCTCCTTGTTTCTCTGGTATGCTGCGTTGCAAAGATGCTGTACATCTAATTAACAACTAACACAAACTGTCCTGCAAGCCACATATGTTTTTTGCACTGTGGAGCACGGATCCAATGCACATAATTCACCTGAGTGGTAACACCTGCTCATCATTATCAGCTCAGTACTTTTTTTCAACTGCTGTACTACCACAGCTAATGAGTCTGGTTATACATGGGTTAAGCAGGTTAATTTCCTTAATAATGAAGATCAAAAACCTTATCAAACCACAGAGTAAAGTGGTACATCAGTTCTCTACCACCTCGGAACTCGTCGAATTCAGTTCTCGACACATTTTGATTAGAAAAATGTGTCTGGGTTCTCGTCGTTTGCTCGAGACTCGGCGCTCTTGCTTAAACTTATATGACATAGGCCGCACAACTTGTTCCAGCCAAAATGCGATTCACGATTCATGTGTCATGATTCACAATGTACACAGTGATTCAGTTTGACTTTATTTTTACATCTACAGTACTGCATTGTTTGTGCAAATAAGTCTCCATGGGTCCTAAAAGGATTAGTTTAGAAGAGCCAACCGAAAGGAAATAAGGAATTGAATGCTTCAGACAACAGGCTGCTGCTAGTTAACCAATAACTAAGCAAATGTTTTGCATTTTCAATCCATTGCTCACTAAATGACATGAGATTTTTCAACAAGTTACTTATCATGAGGCTGAATCTCCATCTACAGGAGCCATAACTGCAGTAACTGCAGTTATTTAAGGTAGACCGGAAAATGCAAATAAGAGGGCAACTTCAGCCTCGTACCCGCTATGATACACCAAACACTTGTTAAACTCCTCAGTTTATGATACATTTAACTTATGATGGATTTGTAGAAATGTATCTCCATCGTAAATCAGGGAGCACCTGCACATAACTCCATTAATGCATATAATGTATTATACAGTGTGGAGATTTTCTGGGGTTCTGGAACAGATTCATTCAATTTACATTATTCCTTATGGGAAAAATTTGCTCTGTACTCTGCATTTTTGTCACATTCTAATTAATGACGAGAACCAAGGTACCACTGTGTATTTCTCTATGTTGTGGGCGTCAGAAGGAAAGTTCCCTGCAGGAACTTTTCCCTCTAAAGTTACTGTATTGGCTTTGTAAGCAATACACTTTGTCATACTTATGACTTATAATCAATTTCACGTAAGCTAAGAAGCAAATTGAAATGTAAATCAAAGATTGAGAATACAGGTGGCCCTCTGTGTTCACAGGGACAGATTCCCGAACCCCCTACAAATACTAGTGTTGTGCCATATTTAAAATGATATAGTATCGGCATATAGAACTTATGCATACTCTCCTGTTTACTTTATACAATCTCTAGATTACTTATAATGCCTAATACAATGTGAATGCTATGAAAATAGCTGTTAGAGCACATTGTTTAGGGACAAAAGCCTGCGTATGTGAATGAACGAGACACGAGGCGAGCAATGCTCTAACAATGAGTGCTGGAGAGAGACTGAGGATCTGTGAAATTGCACAGCAGGGTATGCCTACACATCATTCAGCAGATTCAGTGAAGAGCTCTGTGCGCTTTTGCTTTTTAGATCTTTCTGGAATTTCTTTTTAAATCTTTTTAAATTTTCAAACCGTGGTAGGTTGAATCCACAGATGAGCAGGGCCAACGGTATTAACAACTCTACTACACATTTGCAAACCTAAACAGCCTCAAACAAGCACAAAAGAAATGGGCGAATTCAAACACATCTGAGACGGTGAGGAAAGGACATAGGGACAAAGACGCTTAGAATACCAATTGGAGTTTGTTCTGGGTCTTTGTGCAGAATACAGCGTTATGGGTGAAGTACCTTGGCAAGGTCATTAGCTCTACCTTTTTTCCTTGCTGAAAAATAAAGCAGGCCCCACCACAAGCTGAGAAACACCCTCAAGCCACATTATTAGTGTAGCCAGCATCCACCAGATTAAAAATAAATCTGATCTGTCAGCAACATAACAGACTCTCTCTCCCTTTCCCATTTTCACTCAACACTGACCTCTAACTCTCTGTTTATGTGTACAGTAACCCCTGCTGCTACTGTCAGCCATTTCTACAGCACTGTTAACCACAAACCAGGACACCCTTAACACCACTGGTGTACATTTCAAGCCATCTTACAAAGAAACAGCACAGTTCACTGCTCCATCTGAAGTCTTTTCATTTCTTTTTGGTTAAACCCTGGAAAACATCCGTGGGAGTATAGAGTGGTGCTTGAAGGTTTGTGAAACATTTAGAATTCACACAAGTCCTAAAAGTAGATAAAGAGAACCCAGTTAAATAAATGAGACAAAAATATTATACTTGGTCATTTATGTATTGAGGAAAATGATCCAATATTACATATTAGTGAGTGCCAAAAAGTATGTGAGCCTTTGCTTTCAGTATCTGGTGTGACCCCCCTGTGCAGCAATAAGTGCAGCTAAACGTTTCCTGTAGCTGTTGATCAGTCCTGCACACCGGCTTGGAGGAATTTTAGCCCATTCCTCCGTACAGAACAGCTTCAGCTCTGGGATGTTGCTGGGTTTCCTCACATCAGCTGCTCGCTTCAGGTCCTTCCACAACATTTCCATTGGATTAAGGTCAGGACCTTGCCTTGGCTATTCCAAAACATGAACTTTATCCTTCTGTAACCATTCTTTGGTAGAACGGCTTGTGTGCTTAGGGTCGTTGTCTTGCTGCATGACCCACCTTCTCTTGAGGTTCATAGACAGATGACCTGACATTTTCCTTTAGAATTCTCTGATATAATTCAGAATTCATTGTTCGATCAATGATGGAAAGCCGTCCTGCCCAGATGCAGCAAAACAGGCCCAAACCATGATACTACCACCACCATGTTTCACAGATGGGATAAGGTTCTTATGCTGGAATGCAGTGCTTCCTTTCTCCAAACATACTCTTTAGTCATGGTTTTGTAACATTTTCCAGCCTGATGAGCATCAACAACTCTTTTTTCTTATGGCCTCAGAAATCTCCTTTGTCCGTGCCATGATACACTTCCACAAACATGTTGTGAAGAGCAGACTTTGATAGATCCCTGTTCTTTAAATAAAACAGGGTGCCCATTCACACCTGACTGTCATCTCATTGATTGAAAACACCTGACTCTAATTTCACCTTCAAATTAACTGATAATCCTAGAGATTCACATACTTTTGCCATATTATTATAATAGTATAATATTATTGTCTCATTTGTTTAACTGGCTTCTCTTTATCTACTTTTAGGACTTCTGATGTTTTAGGTCATATTTATGCAGAGATATTATATAGAAAATTCTAAAGGGTGCACAGATTTCCAAGCACCACTGTAGCACCATGAACTCACATTTGTACAGAGGGTTAAAGGACTGTGACGCAATAAAATTGCACGTGAAGATTTCACTATTTTGTGCATTTTTTAAGCGTGAATGAGTGTTTAGACTAAACGGGTAAAAGTGTAAAAATGAGCTGCTTTTTAAACATGTATTATGGTTCCTATGTTGTTACTCATTAGGCATGTCTAGAGACTTTCACAAAACATTATGAGGTGTCTATTTGCATCATATCCACACACAAGAAACAATTCCTGTTGTTGTGAAATGCAGATTTTCCTCGCATCAAAACATCAGGTATTTCTAGCTGATATGAACCTTTCGTTCAAAGCCAGCCACATGAAAGAGATGTATTCGTGAGCAAGCATTCAGAGGAGAGTGACAAATGAGTGAAGTTGCATTCATGGCGAGTCACTGCTTTGGATTTTTGAAGCACCTGATAAAAAGTCCGGATAGAGAAAAGAGGACCTCATACAGTACTGCCTCAAAGAAAAAGCTCCAGATGTTCTTTCTTCAGAGAGAATAGATGGTGAGAAAGAAAGATGAAACAATTGAAAACAAGGCTTTTGAAAAAATAAATCACATAAAATTTGTATGTGGCAGTGTTTTCATTTTAGCTCTCAAACTCTCACGACATTAATTCGGAGTCTCTCTGGCTCTCGGCTGTATTGGAAGTGCTAAGCAGCCCATCTCTTGTTCGCTTTTCTTCAACTTTTGCTGTCTGTGAATTTCACAGCCTTGAGGCGATCTTGTTCGCTCCTGTGATCAGCTCGGTACTGATTGTACGAAGTGTAGCACGCACCGCTTTCTTCCCGATTACATACTGCACCCTCTCACCTGTCACTTCACCAGTCGCTGGGAAGGGGAAAGGGTTTGAATTCAAACAATAAAGGAGTGCAATTGTGTGGCTTTTTGAGAGCTTTGAGGTATACCATGGGATCATTAGACTGACAGAATCTGACAGTCCACTGCTATTTCCTCTGAGCCTTGCATTCCTCCACCAGCCAGATAGAGAGAATACAGAGGATTATGATTAGCTTGACATTATAAAAGCCTGATCAGAAATCTAGGTAAAATGGAAATTACCAAACAGTCACAAGACACAGCAACAGAGAAGTAACAATGGATCATAGATAGCTGAAATTATACTAAAAGTGCGATTTTGGAAAAAAGAAATCTCGTTATTTTCTGGGATTTTATCAATAACAATAATAAGACGATACTTTGGGTGAAATGTAATTGGTGAAAGCTTTTGTTGCGTCTTGTTAGGGCTGGGCGATATGGACTAAAATTCAGATCTTGATATTCATGTCTCATTATACAATATAAATCTCGAAGTATCTCTCAGTTACTACCAGCCTCAAAGTCTAACACACACACACACACACACACACACACACACACACACACATCCAACAGATCTGATAGTTCATAAAATTAACTTTCAATTTCAGAAGTGGTAGCAATATAACCCTAAACGTTTCAAACAGATTAACTTTTTACTGAGCATTAGGTCAGCAATGTATTTTTTTTCTATTTTCAAATCAATTAATTGAATATTGCACTTACCAGTGGTCAAATAAAGCCTGTGACCAAAACACTGCATTCTCAGCCACTCATCGCTTTTACAATATTAGCCCCGTGGTCAGCCGAGCGGCAGGACTCTCTCTCACTTTAGTATACATTTTGGACAGTACTTCTGCAAAGCATGTTCGACTATCTTGGGTCAGGAGTTTTTAGTAGCTGTATAAAGTCGTCCTGTTCCACAGCTGGGACAGAGACAATGTCTTTAGCTATAGGACAGGACACTGCTTTAGTAATGCTGCTCCACTTCTCATGGTTTCTTTCATAAAGCTCAGCACAGCATTATGAGATTTGTAATTGTTTCGGGGCAGGAGGCTGAACAAAAATTCATGGTCTGAGTGGCTTCATATTGCACTTTGTAGCGTGGTTCTAAATGGTGGATTAGTCGTGATCAAACCTATGTTTATAACTTTCGGCATTCTGTACAAAATACATTTTCCTATTGCTCATCTGACACTTTGAATCCAAAATATCTACAAATTACTGAGCTACTGTATTCTATCCAGCAACTCCTCCAAAGCTTGCTCCGTGCCTGTGTTCCTCTGTTTCGTCAGAGTGTGCAGGGCTTATGAGTAAGGGAGTGGGGAGGGGCGTTACACGAGCTGCGTCCCAATCCAGTGTCCGTATTGTTCGAAGGAAGCAGTCTACGAAGACTTATGTGCTTCTATGATGCAAGTGGTCTTCAAATGCAGCCTCCGAAGGATTCAGACCCTGACTTGGGATGCAACCATGGTGAAACTGTGCAAGACGCAAACAGGGAGAGGAGAATAGGCGAACTGGTGTCTCTGCTAGTATAATATTTAATGCAACGTGAACTATTGATATAAACAATACAGTCTCATCACATATCTCGTACAGTGGTGCTTGAAAGTTTGTGAACCCTTTAGAATTTTCTAGATTTCTGCATAAATATGACATCATCAGATTTTCACACCAGTTCTAAAATTAGACAAAGAGAACCCAGTTACACAAATGAGACAAAAATATTATAATTGGTCATTTATTTATTTGAGGAAAATGATCCAATATTACATATTAGTGAGTGGCAAAAGTATGTGAGCCTTTGCTTTCAGTATCTGGTGTGACCCCCCTGTGCAGCAATAACTGCAGCTAAACGTTTCCTGTAGCTGTTGATCAGTCCTGCACACCGGCTTGGAGGAATTTTAGCCCATTCCTCCGTACAGAACAGCTTCAGCTCTGGGATGTTGGTGGGTTTTCCTCACATTAGCTGCTCACTTCAGGTCCTTCCACAACATTTCCATTGGATTAAGGTCAAGACTTTGACTTGGCCATTCCAAAACATGAACTTGTTCTTCTGTAACCATTCTTTGGTAGAACGGCTTGTGTGCTTAGGGTCGTTTGTCTTGCTGCATGACCCACCTTCTCTTGAGATTCAGTTCAATGAAAGATGTCCTGGACATTTTCCTTTAGAATTCTCTGATATCATTCAGAATTCATTGTTCCATCAATGATGGCAAGCCGTCCTGCCCAGAGCAGCAAAACAGGCCCAAAACCATGATACTACCACCACCATGTTTCACAGATGGGATAAGGTTCTTATGCTGGATGCAGTTTTTTTCCTTTCTCCAAACATAGCGCTTTTCTTTTAAACCAAACACAAACATTCTTCCAACAGCCTTCTGGCTCGTCCACGTGATCTTTAGCAAACTGCAGATGAGCAGCAATATTCTTTTGCAGAGCAGTGGCTTTCTCTTGCAACCCTGCCATGCACACCATTGTTGTTCAGTGCTCTTCTGATGGTGGACTCATGAACATTAACATTAGCCAATGTGAGAGAGGCCTTCAGTAGCTTAGAAGTTTACCCTGGGGTCCTTTGTGACCCTCACCAACTATTACACACCTTGCTCTTGGAGTGATCTTTTGTGGTCGGCCACTCCTGGGGAGGGTAACAATGGTCTTGAATTTTTCCTCCATTTGTATACAATCTGTCTGACTGTGGATTGGTGGGGTCCAAACTCTTTAGAGATGGTTTTGTAACCTTTTCCAGCCTGATGAGCATCAACAACTCTTTTTCTGAGCTCCTCAGAAATCTCCTTTGTTCGTACCATGATACACTTCCACATACATGTGTTGTGAAGAGCAGACTTTGATAGATCCCTGTTTTTTAAATAAAACAGGGTGCCCCCTCACACCTGATTGGCATCCCATTGGTTGAAAACACCTGACTCTAATTTCACCTTCAAATTAACTACTGATCCTAGAGGTTCATATACTTTTGCCACACACTAATATGTAATACTGGATCATTTTCCTCAATAAATAAATGACCAAGTATAATATTTTGTCTTATTTGTTTAACTGGGTTCTATTTTGTCTTTTTTAGGACTTCTGAAAATCTGATGATGTTTTAGGTCATATTTATGCAAAAATATGGAAAATTCTAAAGGGTTCACAAACTTTCAAGCACCACTATATGAAAATATATCGATATGTCCTAAAAACTCGATATCTATCACCCAGCCCTGTGTCTTACCATCTTTACTTGTCATCTGCTATGGACCAGAAGGTCCAGAGCTCAAATCCCACCTCTGCCAGGCTGTCACTGTTGGGTCCTTGAGCAAGACCCTTAAACCACAATTGCTTGGATTGTAAGACCGTATCAATTGTAAGTCGCTCTGGATAAGGACGTCTGCTAAATAATGTAAATGTAAATGTTTGCAGATGGTGAAATAAGTTCGTTGTTAAGCTTTCTTTAAGAGCAAACAATTTGTGACATAGCTTCCAGACTGCATTCTTTTGAGCAACCTCCGTCTTCTCAAAGACAAACCACCTCCAACAACGTAGATTACCAGACTGGTGGTGCCATGCACTTTTAGGTAGAACACCATCTTGGTGTGCCGCTTGTGTGCAGAGTAATCTTGCCCAGTACTCTGTCCTACCTGGCTACATGACACAGTGGATATGTGAACTCTCAAGGCGTGCTTTTGACTGATGTTTTGGGGAAGTGAGTGACATATTCTATAATGTCAGTCTGCACGTCGTTAAAACAGCAATTAGGATATTATCTAAGACCATACCTATCACACTCCCCTAAATTATACCCTTACAACTTACAGTTCCACAAACTGAGAAATGCTTGAAAAGCTGCAGTTGAATGTACTTTGCAGTATTACAGCATAATGCTAGTACTTAGTACCACAGTACTGAGGAACTCGCTGAAATTTCATACACACTGAGCCAAAAACTGGAAAGATTGTTTGATTTTATTTTCATTTGCAGTATTATGTGTTTTTGAATAGTATGTAATACAAATCTTTTTATTATTGATACCTCACATGAACAGTGATTTCTGATCTCAGAGGCTGATATTCAAAAATAGTGAGAGAACATTCAGTGAGGGTCGGGACCTTTATGAGAAGATGATACCTTTGTTTCCAGCATTACAACTTGCTGCTCTTAACTGGGACTAGAATTAGAAACAAAAAGGTGCTGATACCATTTGCACTACTCTAACACTTTATTTTTGCAAGTATTTACACATATTTGTTTTTTTCTCCAGAAACAAGAAGGTGCTGTTATCTGGTAATAAATGTTGTTGTTAGTGCTATAAAATTATTTATAAATCCAGAGTGCAAACAGAGACAGTGCATTTATAGGTTTAATATGTTCATTTTAGTTCAGCAATTTTGTGTCTCATGTAATATTATTGGTTGAAAAAAAAAATTGATCAGCATTCAAAAATTGTGAAATCAACATTATCAGTCATCCTGCCTTCTAAATATCGGCATCAGCATTGGCAGTTAAAAAAAACCATGTCGGTCGGCCATTAGTCTGAAAACCATAATATTATTGTTGATCTGTTGCTGCTCATACCGAATGTGTCTGCACTGTCCGATACATGACAGCGGAAAAGAAACACAACATTTTTACAACTATCCAAACATACTTCATTGAATTCACCAGTTGGGAGCACAGGGCACAAGGCCCTGACTCAGCCCTGTGATCCAGCTGAACAGCCCAATCCTGTGTACTGATTCCTCTCACTTCTGCCGCATTTCCTTAATCTTTGACATTGAACCCATTTATCTGAGGATTTCAAAGCCTTATACTTCTTAGTTCATCTTTGCACCAAGTTCGAGTCTTTGTTCCTATCTGTGTTTGTCCTGGCTGACATGAACATATTCTTGGTCATAAATGTCAGTCTATTATTAAAGATGAGAACCGGGAGTACTGTATTCAACCATTTTAATCTCATTTTGCCCACGTTAGTGTTTGCTATTAAGCATTCATGAATAACTATAACTGTAAATAACTATATATAACTATATATATATATATAAAACTTATTATGTGGCATCAAATGTACTGCCTATCTATCACATGATCTCTTTTGCCAGGACTGTGGATGTGCATTAATTTATCTATTTCATATACACACACACACACACACACACATTGCAGTGGGGCAGAAAAGTATTTAGTCACCCACTGATTCTGCAAGATCTCCTACTTAGAAAGATGAGAGGTCTGTAATTTGCATCATAGCTACACTTCAACTATGAGAGACAAAATCAGAAAAAAATTCCAGGAAATCACATTGTAGGATTTTTTAAGAATTTAATTGTAAATCATGGTGGAAAATAAGTATTTGGTCAATGACAAACAAGCAATATTTCTGGCTCTCACAAACCTGTAACTTCTTCTTTAAGAAGCTCTTCTGTCCTCCACTCGTTACCTGTATTAATGGCACCTGTTTGACCTCGTTATCTGTATAAAAGTCACCTGTCCACAGCCTCAAACAGTCAGACTCCAAACTCAACCATGGCCAAGACCAAAGAGCTGTCGAAGGACACCAGGAAGAAAATTGTAGACCTGCACCAGGCTGGGAGAGTGAATCTACAATAGGCAAGCAGGTTGGTGTGAATAAATCAACTGTGGGAAAATGGAAGACATACAAGACCTTTGATAATCTCCATTGATCTGGGGCTCCACGCAAGATCTCATCCCGTTGGGTCAAAATGATCATGAGAACGGTGAGCAAAAATCCCAGAAGTACACAGAATGACCTTATGAATGACCTGCAAAGAGCTGGGACCAAAATAACACGGGCTACCATCAGTAACACACTACGCCAAGAGGGACTCAGATCCTGCAGTGCCAGGCGTGTCCCCCTGCTTAAGCCAGTACATGTCCAGGTCCGTCTGAAGTTTGCCAGAGAGCGTGTGGATGATTCAGAAGAGGATTGGGAGAATATCATGTGGTCAGATGAAACCAAAATAGAACTTTTTGGTAAAAACTCAACTCGTCGTGTTTAGAGGAAGAAGAATGCTGAGCTGCATTCCCAAGAACACCATACCTACTGTGAAGCATGGGGGTGGAAACATCATGCTTTGGGCTCTGTTTTTCTGCAGAGGGGACAGGACGACTGATCCGTGTTAAGGGAAGAATGAATGGGGCCATGTATCGAGAGATTTTAAGAAGCCAAAACCTCCTTCCATCAGTGAGAGCATTGAAGATGGAAACGTGGCTGGGGATTCCAGCATGACAATGATCCCAAACACACACCGCTTCGGGCAAACAAGGAGGAGTGGCTCCGTAAAAAGCAGCATGTCAAGGTCCTGGAGTGGCCTAGCCAGTTTCCAGACCTCAACCCCATAGAAAAAGTTGTGGAGGGAGTTGAACGTCGTGTTGCCCCAAAACATCACTGCTCTAGAGGAGATCTGCATGGAGGAAGGGCTCAAAATACCAGCTACAGTGTGTGCCAACCTGGTGAGACTTACAGGAAACGTTTGACCTCTGTCATTGCCAACAAAGGTTATGTTACCAAAGTATTGAGTGAACCAAATTTATTGATCAACATACTTATTTTCCACCATAATTTACAACTAAGTTATTTTTAAAATCCTACAATGTGATTCCTGGATGTTTTTTTTCTCATTGTGGTCTCTCATAGTTGGAAGTGTAGCTATGATGAAAATTACAGACCTCTCTCATCTTTCTAAGAAGGAGAACTTGCACAATCAGTGGCTGACTAAGTAATTTTTTGACCCACTGTATATATATTTTTATATTATTATATAATTATATTATATATTATATTATTATATTATTTATTTATTTAATATAATAATAATAATAACAAAAATAATAATAATAATAATAATAATAATATGGCAGCTATGAAGTGATGTGGTCACAAATGACACAGTGGAACTTTAAAGTGGAAGCACCTGAGCAGAGCTGAAACTCCTTGAAAGTGCAAGGAGCATGTGAGCACAGTACAATCATACATGTAGTGAATAAGAGTGATCAGACATCCCTTGGCACTAAGCACATCCTGAACTCTTTTTGGGGAGACCGTCCTGAAGTTTTCTGAGGTAATCTTCTGGTATATTACACCAGACTTCTTGCAGCACATCAGAGAGTTCTTCTGTACATTTAGGCTGTCTTTTATTTATTTCTCTGTGCAGGTGATCCCATACTGCCTCTATAATATTCAGCTCTGAACTCTGGATTTATTTTTTTTATTTTATTTTTTATTTGTGTGTGTGTGTGTGTGTATGTTGGCTTTTAAACTCCATACAAATTTCCTGTATTTTCTGGTTGTATTCTAATACAGAGACTGAAAAATAATGACATATTCTCATATAAAACATTGCTAAAACAACATATGTAATGGAGGCCTAATACTTTTGCACAGTACTGCATTTGACAGTGTAAGGTACTCCAACAACACGTGCTGGCATTTACAGAATGTACTACATCTTGCAGTGCTAAACAGGGACGTCACTGGAAGTTACCAATCTCATGCACTACTTGGTATGCAGTCTGACAGGCAGCTATACTGACTGAATATACCTTCTTTGATAAATTACACTGTGTTTCACTGCCTGATGCCCTAATCAAACACACCTAGGAGAAATACACTTTCAAAGCTGTTTTCCAAGCATCACGGGGGGGCACCCCGCTATGTGCCCCAGATCTAGGTCTGAGCACTAAGACTCAACACTGAGACTCAGCAACCCACCCCTGGCAATAATGCATGTATTCAGGGAGACACAAACGCAACAACCTGACCTTTATGGCTTCAGCGACCACTTCTAGGATTAATGGTGCCAAGAAACGACTCTTTATGATATTTAGCAAGGGGAGTGACAGCCTATAATGTAACTTCATAACTTATAAACCACTCTCCACTTCACTGGTAAAGAGAGGTAGGTCTCTCTCTCTTCCATCTCCACTAGTTATTATAGAAGTATATTAAAAAGATCAAAAGCAGGCCAAATGAATCAAGTCCAACTGCGATCACTAGTAGTCTCAATATCATTTAGTTATAGACATGAAGTTAAGCTCTTTTTGGCTTTTTTTGCATTGCCAATGATTGATCATCTCCTATCATTGAAAATCACCAGCTTTCATTTAAAATGAATAGCTTCCTGCTGCTCTGTTGCAGCACTTCACTGCTGGTGGGTGAAAAGAAGAGTAAATCAAAACACACATTGAATCAAAACAGCATAATGCATTAAAATTATATAATTCCCCTATATCAATCCAAAAATACCACTTTTTATTTTATTTTATTTTAAATTCAAACAAAACATGTCCAAAAGTAATAATTCACCAAACTAGAGTTTGGTGAAACCTAAAGCAGTCACAGCATGTTGCATTTGCATTTCTGCAAAGAAAAAAAATCTCATTCACTTGAATGGAATAAAAAAAAAATTATAATTCGGTACATTTTTGAGCTACAAACACGAAATTTCAGGTGCACCGAGACTTAGCAAAAGGACTTCGGCCTCTTGAGGGCCTGTGAGTTCCCTGGCAGGGCACACGTCCCTGACTGCATTGACTATAATTCAGCCCTATAATTCAACCTACAGCCTTGAAATTTGTCAAGCTTGGTCTCAGGCACACCAAGCTCATTAGGGGCCCTAACATCCCTGGCAGGGCACACCGGTCCCACGCAGGGCATTGACTGTAATTCAATCAGTTTTCGATCTAAAGCCACAACATTTGGTAGGCTTGGTCACAGATACATCCTGATATGACATGATACACTAAGAGGGCCCTGGCAGGGCACTGATTGTAATTCAGTCAGTTTTCAACCTACAGTCCCTGATACACGTCACGAGGGCACACACCACTACAACACACTTGCAGTTTCCGCAGAAACTACACTTTCTCAATACAGACTGTACTCCATCTGTTGCTCTGCATATGTTGTCACCCTGTCCTTCATTGCTCAGGACCCCCACATGGCCACCACGGATCAGGTGGTGGTGGATATGGGTGGTGGCTCACTCTCAGCACTGCAGCAACACTGAAATGGTGGTGGCATGTTAGTGTGTGTTGCGCTGGTATCCTTCCACCAGCATCCTGGTACTGGTTCTGACTTAATATCTACAAGATGGAGCATTAACGTAGGTGTATCTAACAGAGTGGACAGTGAGTAGGCACAATGTTTAAAGGGCTCCTCATAAAAGCCTATTTTAAAAAAATCCTCATAAACAACTTAAAATGAGGAACTTGCATTTTGGACAAAATGAGGAGTTGTGAAGAATTTTTGAAAAGAGGAGCAGCTTCTCTTGGGTGGACATGCTTTAGTTTTCCAAAATCCAACACTGAGCAAAAAAATATGATCTGTAAATTTTGCTGCTCGATGGTCATTCCTTGAGGCAGCAACACCATCAATCTTTTTTCCATCTTAAGATGATGCATGCCAAGCAGTAGCAAGTAATCCAAAAGATTCTTGATTCATAAAGCAGGAAATATCAGGTGTTAAAGTAAAAAAAGTCATCTCATGTTCAGAAAGGTTTGGCTGAATTTTTTGCTAAAGTCACTACATGTGACAATACCTATAGCAGATGGAAGGACATTACAAATGAAATTACATTTTATGTTTAGAGGAACATGGTCCCAATTTACACAGTTAAAATGGAAGGGTCCAGGAAGGTAATTAAATCCGTTCACCTAAGGTATGTAATGCCAAGCCGCAAGCGCTTTAGTGAAGTTGAGGTCCCTTGTTTATATGACGAATAAGACAGCAAAACTAAAAAGTGGAATTGTTTGTGCTCTTTGGAGACTGAGCGTTTTATATTTTAGTATATTATATTTTAGCTGTTTGCATGGGGACTGTGGTGGCACAGCAATTAAGGTATTTGCCTACAGGCCAGAAACTCCAGCACTGCCAGGCTGCCACTGTTGAGTCATTGATCACAAAGTCAAGTCAAATTTATTCATATAGCTCTTTTTACAACAGTGCATTGTGTCAAAGCAGCATTACAACTAAGCTCACAGACCTAACTAGGGTGACAGTGGCAAGGAAAAACTCCCAATATGTGATGAGGAAGAACCCTTGGGAGGACCAAATTTCAAAAAGACTTATTGCTAATGTAACGTTTAATGTAATAGGTATTAATAGTAGAAGCTAAATATAAAAATGTTAATATAGAACATATTTAAAGGAAGTACAATAAATAAAATAATATATATACCTATATAAAATATAGTATATATAAACATATATTAAAAATAATTTAAAACATCACATTATGAAGAATATAATAAAATATAGAATGTGAAACTATAGAATACATAAGACAATAGTATACATAATATATGAAATAATAAGTACTGTAAAAATATTCACAATCAGATTTCATTAATTATATACAAACATTACTTAATTAAACCTGGATTAAACCTTATAAGACTATCAGTTGGAAAAGAGCAGCTGTTAAGTGACTGAATGTAAGTGTATGTTGTAGCTTAAAAGCTATAGCTAAAAAAAAAAAATTCTGAAATGAGATCTTT
This sequence comes from Ancistrus triradiatus, assembly GCA_025084515.1. Classification (NCBI taxonomy): domain Eukaryota; kingdom Metazoa; phylum Chordata; class Actinopteri; order Siluriformes; family Loricariidae; genus Ancistrus; species Ancistrus triradiatus. The sequence goes on from JAJAGP010002802.1 coordinate 68,506, forward strand.
AAAAGTATCAATTTAATTGATTCATTGGATTAAACAAAACTAGTCTTTATTTGTAACAATTAAAAAAAAATAATTTACTTACAAAATTACTATATATATATATAATATATATATATATATATATATTATATATCTATATATATATATATATATATATATATATTTATACACAGTTTACCATCTGTAAAATCACATATATTGTCATGGAATATCCTGGTTCAATATCAGGGAGGGTTGAACATGGGTGCAACAGCAAAGCAACCACAATGACCCACTCACTCACTTTCTTATCCGCTTAATCCGGGACAGGGTCGTGGCAACACAGGGCGCAAGGCAGGAACAACCTTAGACAGGATGCCAATCCATCATAGGGCAAACAATCTAGGGCCACTTTAGAGACACCAATTAACCTAACATGGACACAGGGAGGACCCAGACCGCCCCACCTGGAGACTGAACTTAGTACCATCTCGCTGTGAGGCGACAGTACTACCCACCAAGCCACTGTGCTGGCCCAAACAGAATCAGTACTTAGTAAAACAACAAAGGCATTTTAACTGCTCAAGTACATAAAACCCAACAAAACAGTTGCACTACCAAACTGCACAAAAAAACAAGTTGCACATATTTTACTCATATTTACTACTAGTGATTTATGGTCTGCTCATTTGTGGTCTATTCATGTGATCCCAATTTCTACATTCATATACAATCTCTCATTTAGCACTGTGAATTCACTGAATACAACACAGCTCTGCCAGTGGCAGGTTTCCTCACATGCCAGCTGACTCAAGTGATACACTAAGCAAAACCTTCAGGAATGGATACAAGCCTTACAAATACTTTCAAGCCAAAACATCGAGGAGCTCATCTATCCAGACACTCTGCACCTACGATCCTTGCTCTGGAGTTCCTTCTCTTCTCCCAGCAGACACTTTGACCTCACAAATGGTTTTAATGAACTGAGCCAATGTTTTCCGAACTGAACCAGTCTGACTCCATTCAGCATTAACACTTCTAATATCCTACTTCACTGAATCTTGGAAATACCCCCTAACCATTTACCCACTTGTAGATGTGGTCATGATAACACAAACAGTTTTGACTTTGTTAGATACATGGCATTGGATTAAGGATTCAGTAATCAATATTGAGTGTTTCGCAGTGTTTAAACTGAAAAAAGAATGATGGGTAAGTTTACTAACTATAGATTTATTTCTATAAGATGTAGACCTGTACTATACCTACTGTTAGAACATCGCTGTTGTTATTAATAAGAGAATAAATATGTAAAATATGAATTATAATCCTAATAGTAGGAATGATATAAGTAGTACTAAAAAGTATATTTTACACATGACACAAATTACAACTCTGTCTTACTCTCTGCCTCTGTATCACTCTGTTTTCATCTCTCTGTCTCTGTGTGTCTGTGTCTGTCTCTGTCTTCCTTCTTTTACTGTTATGACTTTATTAAATACAGCAGTCCTTACCCTGCTTTAAAAAAATCAGTGTGTCTTGGATGCTGGCACGCTGATCAATCCATCTGGAGATCCATGTATACTGGTCCAATATGATTACATGGTCTGGAAATGGTGTAACTGGTGAACTCGCATGGTTTTGCTGATCATGATGGTAAAGCTGGCTGACCAGCATACCAGTATCCAAAATACAACATAGACTTTATATACTTATTTTTCTGTTTTGTAACAGAAAGAAATACGGAAAAAATGAAGCAATGACAGTAGCAAAACATTTATTCCACTATCAAGTATGGTTTAATAGTCAATTAATAGAGTAGCCCGAGGGAGTACTGGATATGTTTTAAAAGCTGACAGATACGTAACAATATTTTTATGTCTATTATTTTAAATCATCTCCAAAAGGATGCATCACTGCTTTATTGATTAGGAAGAGCAGAAGCTGAGTTGAAACGGCAGAGCAGCTTTTAAAGCAACAGTTTTTCATTCGAACAGAATCGCACTTGATGCTACTCACCTCGCACGAACCTCAGTAGTGAACGCTGCTTTATCTCGGTTCGAAAAAAAGTTCCGTTCGTTAAGCTAGGTAAAGTCACGTGCACCCGGTGTCATCATACTGCATGCACCGTGGGCCAAAACGTTTAAATAAGCGGAAACGAAACGCGCGTCGATGCCGCGTGCTGAGGAGAGAAGAGAAGCAAGGAGGAGAGAAAGAGCGCACTTCACTTCCCTTCAGAGACAAGTGCAAAGTGTCCGACCTGAAGGAGAGTCTCTCTCTCTCTCTCTCTCTCCCTCTCTCTCTCTGTGTGTGTGTGTGTGTGTGTGTGTGTGTGTGTGTGTGTGTGTGTGTGTGTGTGTGAGTGAGTGTGTGTGAGAGAGAGAGAGAGAGAGAGAGACAGAGTGTGATTCAGTTCTAAACATACAGTAACCCCATCAAGATGTCGTCTTGAAGGCAGCATATGTTGCTCTACAATCTCGATGTACTTTCCTGTATTAATTCTGCCATCACAGAACTGTAAACTGCCAAGGGCACTAACACAACCTCATACCATGACAATGGCTTTTGGACTTGTTGCTGATAACAGCTTGGCAGCTTGGATGGCCTTTTTGTCTTTGGTCAGAAGCACAGATAATTTCTTTAAAAAATAAATAAATAATAAAAGACTATGAATACTGATTCATCTGTCCACAGAACACAGCCTCCTAGCCCAAGAAGTCAACGCCGCTTCTGGACATGTTTAAACTAAAGGCTTCTTTTTTTTGCACAGTAAAGTTTTAGGTGGCACTTGTGAATGTAACTTCATATTGTAGGGTTTGATAAAGTAATCCCTTGCCCATCTGGTTCTATCAGATATTGATCAAAGAAGGTTCTAGATGCAGTGCCGTCTGAGCGATCGGAGATCATGTTATCAGTTTAGGCTTGTGCCCTTGACCTTTATGCACCGAAATTCCTCCAGATTCCTTGAATCATTTAATGATATTATGCACTGTAGAGGGAGAAATATGTAAAGTCTTTCTTTGAGAAACATTGTTTGTAAACATTTCTCATACATTTGTTGACAAACTGGAGATCCTCTGCCCATCTTTACTCCTCAAAGACTCCTTTTGTGTATACTGCTTTTGGTACAATTGGTACAATTATTATTTTTCACTTCATTACTAGCCCTAAATTGCCCCGTCCCAACTTTTTTTCTAATGTGTTGTTTGTTTGAAATCACTATCAGCATCAGTGGCCATTTCAGCAACACACAAGGGTACAATAAGACCAGTCATTTATATATACTCAAGTTGATGCCAATTTAGCATAATTGATTAACCTAACACGCATGTCTTTGGACTGTGGGAGGAAACCGGAGTACCCGGAGTAAACCCACACAGACATGCAGACTCCATACAGAAGGACCCAGGATCTTCTTGCTGTGAAGCAACAGTGGTACACACTGAGCCACCATGCAACCCTAATTGAAATGTGTTGCAGGCCTGAATTTGCAAGAATGGATGTTTATTAACAGATGAAACGGACAGAGACAAAACATGAAATACAGTATATTGGATTCATACTGTCAGCAATGAAATAAAAGTCAAAGTAAAATTAAGGAACACTGTGGGGGTTTTTGTTGTTGTTATGATTGTGTTTCCCATTTTCCATACTCTCCCAAGTTTTTCTGACTTTGAATTATATATGTAAATGATAATTATATTTCAGTGATGCTTAAGAGTCCTTTGAGGCCTTTATAATTGTCGTTATTTCTGTATAAATATGCCCTAAAACATCATCAGATTTTGTCCTAAAAGTAGGTAAAGAGAACCCACATCCACAATTGAGACAAAAATATTTTACTTGGCAACTTATTTATTTAGTAAATTTGATCCAATGTTACATATCTGCCAGTGGAAAAAGTACAGGTTTGGGATGACAATCAGGCATGAGTGGGCACCCTGTTGTATTTAAATAGCAGGGCTCTATCAAAGTCTGATTTTCACAACACGTCTGCAGATGTGCATGGCATATAAACAAAGGAGATTTCTGAGGACCTGAGAAAAAAACATTCTTGATGCTCATCAGGCAGAAAAAAATTCCAAAACCCTTTCTAAAGAGTTTGGACCAATCCACAGTCAGACAGATTTTGTACAAATGAAGGAAATTCAACACCACTGTTACACTCACCAAGAGTAGCCAAGCAGCAAAGCTCACTGCAAGAGCAAAAAGTAGAATCGTCTACAAGGTCATGACAAAATAACTAAGGGCATCTCTCACAGTGGTGGGCAGCACAGGGGTGCAGTGGTTAGTGCAGTGGCCTCACAGCTCCAGTGTTCAATCCTGACCTTGGACTCTGCCTGTGTGGAGTTTGCACGTCCTCCTTGTCTCCAGGTGGCAGTATCACAGTTTGGAGTTTTTAGACATAGCACCTATCACCGAACATGAAAAGCTATGAGGAGCAGAGAAACTAGCAAAGCTATCGCCAAACATAAATGCTACGAGAAGCCCATGGCCAAGAACACCAAAGCAGAACAGGACCGCAACAGAAGCATAAACTGCACGCACAGTCCACACAAGGCAACACAAAGGCGGGCGCAGCCGCAACAGGAAGTGTTCGCGAAAAAAGTCCACAGAGAACAAACCGCAAATCAACAGTATCCAAGGCGGAAGGGAGCGCAACCCAAAAGGTAATGGACAGGTACAGGGAGCAAGGAGAACACGCACCAAAACGCTTGGACGAAACCGAGACAATGCCACCACAATGCAACTGGAAAGACATGGAGCTTATATAGAAATAATCACAGCTGCATGTGGTTACAAATTAACTCAGTAGCGAATCAGAGTCACTAAACCAAGGATCAGAGTCTCAGGTGGGATTCGTGGCCATATTGCTCCCGCAGGTTATTGTGGGCGATTTAGTCCGGGTCACTTACAACCGCAAAGACCGAAAAACCGGGGGTAGGGTGTGAATCCCAACACATGGGCAATATGGCTTCCCTTTAATTTCTTTAATCTGACTTTTAATCTTTTAATTTACTTTAATCTGCAATTTAAAATCAGTCTATCCCTGGCCCATGGAATGGTTTCCAGTAGTTTCTGTTTAAGTAGTTTCTGACCACCACCATTACGCCAGTGCCAAAGCACTCCAGTGCTGCGGTCCTTAATGATTTGGTTCTGTCGCACTTGAAATCCTGTTTACCTAATACATTGGACCAGTGGCATAGGTTTTGAGGGGGAAACTTTGAGCTATATGGCGTAATGCACTAATTTGCATATTTGTGACGTCTATTTACATGCTGCCTAGTTTCAGATTTTATCAGTCCTCTACGTGTTGTTGCTTCTTTTTTCCTCTCTTTACAGGAAAAGCACGTGAACTATGTGCATATTTTAAAAGAACCACAGTATGTCCAATATAAATTACACGTTATTAATAATATTAATTAATTAATTAGTGCCATGCGCTATGTACCTAAATGCCGCTCCATGTCCCGGGGCAGAGGAGACGCGGAATTACGGACAGTTTTAGAGATTCTTTTCTGTGTGAAGTAACTATGGTTCTCATGGAAGATTCAATAACTTGGCATACGTATAAAAATAACATTCAGTAATATTTATGATAATAATGGCTAAATCTAACAGCCAGGAGAAAACACATTTTTGGAATTACTGGTGGGGACTGTAGGAATTATTGATGGTTATACTTCCCTCCAAACCTTGAGGGGGACACGTCGACCCCCACCCCCCTAAAACTATGCCTATGCATTGGACCTACACCAGTTTGCCTACCACTGCAACAGGTCCACTGAAGACACCATCTCCACTGCATGCCACTCTGCCCGGACCCACAGCATTTAACACTATGATCCTCTCATGGCTGATTTCCACAGGGACTGTGAATAGCCAGGGGGACTGTGGAGCTATTCGTTAAGGTACTGGTCCTATGGACCAGAAGGTCGCAGGGTTCAAATCCCCCTCGACCAGCGGCCACTGTTGGGTCCTTGAGCACGGCCCTTAACCCATAATTGCTTGGATTGTAAGACCTGTATAAGTTGTAATTCCCTCTCTGGATAAGACAAAGTTCGCAAATGCTGTAATATATGTAAATGTAGTTTCCAAGCACCGCCAGCCAGTAACACATCCTGCTGAAACCATACATGGACCTTTTGACCAACAGAACCCCAGTCTGTTAGTTTGGGCTACTCACCTCTTCCAGTATCATACCGGACCCTGGCATGCCCATACAGCTGCATGCTGAGCCCTGTTTTGTACTCCTTGTTTCACCCATGATTGCATTCATGAACTCCAACACATATCCAATTTTACAGATTGTGGTGTGATCAGAGATGACAATGATTGGACTAGAGGGAGAAGGTTCATCACTTAGCCGTGTGATGTATAATGACTGCAATAACATAGAAGACCAAGGAAATAATCGGGGAGTTCAGAAAGACTAAGAACCATCCACACAACCCTATCCACATCAATGGAAATGTCGTAGAGTGTGAGTCAAGTTTTAAGTTCCTCTGTATCCACATTTTTGGGTGGTGAAAACTTCCCAACAGATCATCGGTGCCCCATTACCAATCATCAAGAACATTTACCACAAACTCTGTCTGATCAGAACAAGAAACATAAGGATTACTGAAGCTTCCGTTCCCACACCAGCAGGTAAGGAGGAGCTTAATTCCTGAGGTTGTAACTCTGCTAAACTCTGCACCAATAGCATAACTGCACTCATTACTGCACTGTTACGGTGTTTTACTGTTTGCTTTTTTGCACAGACCGAATTACCAACACTGTTCATCTAATACTGGTTTACATATAATTAACTCTCCATATGCTGTTCGCACTCACTTAACCAACTGTACATATGCTGTTTGCTGTACATATGCATTCATCCATATATTTGCACTCACTATTTTCCATATCTGTCCATTTCTCTGTATCTACTCACTTAAAACAAGGTACAATATTGTGTATTTGCAACTCTCCTCTGTTCACCACTGTAAATAATCTTTTGGTAGAAAAGATTATTTATACAGTCTAAAGTCCTTATCTCACCCAACTATGATTCATGGCTATTTTTGGCGAGAGGCGAGTTTGGCGACTTAACAAGGTTACAAAAAAATGTGTGTTTTACTGAGCAGCCCACACGATCGTACAATCACATTTACTATGTACATAAACATGTACAGTTTCTATTCATTTACGCAAGTTTGAGATAGTCCATGATTGACGATTGTTTCTGTGACTCGAAGCGAATGAAGTCCATTCTGCGATGAATAACAGCAAAGTCATTATAACATAAGTCTTTTCACTCTGCCATCTTGGTAACGCCACCGGGCAGTTATTTCCAGCTGTACAGGACTAGATACCTATTTCTTTGACTAGGGAGAGTGTCAGGGTTTGCTCGTTACGTGCTCCGATCATCTCTGTTTTCCTTCGTCTCTCCACATGCTCTTGTTTACTTTCGGCTCAGTCTTCCCCACATCCGTTTGTTTTCGTTTGGCCACAGACTTTCTTCCTGCCCAAAAGGGGGGCTCATCAGTAAGTTTGGGGGTCCTGATGAGCACATCTCCTAATCCCCCACAACCTCGTCTTCCTGCTCTCCTGCTCTCCGCCACCATCTACTTGCCCGGCATTAAACGCATCGTCAAGGCCCTAGTTGATTCCGGGGCTGAGGACAACCTTCTGGATCGGGATCTCGCCCAGGAATTGGGCACCCTCCTGGAACCACTTGACACCCCCCGACGTGCCTGTGCTTTAGATGTGAAATTAATCACCCACATCACCACCGTACGCTCCCTATTCCGTTGGTCATCTAGGGGAACTATCACGAAGTCCTCTCCTTCTCCATCGTCTCCATGCCTAAGACTCCGCTTGTTCTGGGTTTTCCGTGACTGGCCCTACACAACCCTACAATTGACTGGACGGCGGGAAGGATACTGAGTTGGAGCGAATCCTGTCACCAGGGCTGCCTTCGAGCGGCTCTTCCTCCTTCCGAACCGCCTTCGCGCACTTCCCACCCACCGGAGCCAGTGGATCTGTCCTCGGTACCTCGGCAGTACCATGACCTCAGGGAGGTGTTCGATAAGGACCGGGCTAAGAGCCTTCCTCCGCATCGCCCCTATGATTGTACTATCGATCTCCTCCCGGGGACTCCTCTACCGACCAGCCGTCTTTTCAACCTGTCTCGTGCGGAGAGATGTGCTATGGAAGAGTATATCGCAGATAGTCTGTCTGCGAGAATAATTACTCCTTCCACCTCTCCCCTCGGAGCCGGGTTTTTCTTCGTGGCCAAGCGGGATGGTTCTCTTCACCCGTGCATAGACTACCGAGGTCTGAACGCCATCACCCGTCGGAACAGGTACCCATTGTGTCACGCCCGCCGGCCTCCGGCTCGCGGCACCTGCTGATCACGCGCACCTGTTCCTCATTTCCCACATCATTCCCACACTATTTAACCCTCACTCAGTTCACTCTCCTCGCGGATTCACGATGTCCCTACCCTGCCTCACCTCTTCGTCCCTGCCTTCACCTTTCCTTTCCTTTCATGTCAATAAAACCACCTCACCAGCCAGTGGCCTTGCGTTTGTCTCCTGCTTCCAGCCGAGCGTGACAGTTGAATCCGCCGATATGGAGACAGCGGCTACTGGCTCTGGCCGCGAGCCCACCAAAGGACGGTGGCTCGCCAACTTCCGTGCCCGGCTTGGGGAGGCGGCTCAGGACGCGGAGGCCGTTCCCATGGATTTCGACACGCTTATCCGCTCGCTCAACGGGCTCGCCCTGCGTCTCTCGAAGCCGCTGCCGCCTCCCGCCGACGCGGACCTCACCGCCTCCGTTCAGCCTCCTGTCGGCGACCCCGCTCGCCAGCCTACCCTCAGCGACCCCGCTCGCCAGCCTCTCGTCGGCGACTCCGATCGCCAGCCTCCCGTCGGCGACCCCGATCGCCAGCCTCCCGTCGGCTACTCGATCGCCAGCCCCCCGTCGGCGACCCGCTCGCCAGCCTTCCCTCTGCGACCCCGCTCGCCAGCCTCCCTCTTGCGACCCCGCTTCGCCACCTCCCGTCTTGACTCCTATCGCCATTCCCACCGTCGGCGACCCCTCTCTCCCTCCTTCCCTCCGCGACTCCGCTCGTCAGCCTCCCTCCGCGACTCCGCTCGCCAGCCTTCCCTCCGCGACTCCGCTCGCCAGCCGCCCTCCCGCGATCCGCTCCCAGCCTACCCTCGCGACCCCGCTCGCCAGCCTCCCTCGTCGACTCCGATCGCCAGCCCCCCCTCGGCTACCCCTCTCGCCAGCCTCCCGTCGCGACTGCCGATCGCCATCCTCCCGTCGCGACCCCCGCTCGCAGCCCTTCCCTCTCGACCCCGCTCGCCAGCCTTCCCCTCCGGCGACACCGCTCGCCATCCTCCCGTCGGCTACCCTATCAGCCAGGCCCCCGTCGTCGTACCCGCTCGCCATCCTTCCCCTCCGCGCCTCCTCTCTGCCATCCTCCTTCTGCTACCCTCTCTCCAGCCTTCCTCGGCGACACCCACTCCTCCCTCCTTCCCTTCGGCGACCCCGCTCGCCAGCCTCCCGTCGGCGACTCCGATCGCCATGCCCCCGTCGGCGCACACCGCTCGAGCAGCCCTTCCTCCGCAAACAACTCCGCTCGCCAGCCTTCCCTCCGCGACTCCGCTCGCCAGCCCTTCCTTCGAGACTCCGCTCGCCAGCCTGCCCTCCGCGAAACACACCAAGCTCCAAGCCATCCTGCAAACCCCGCGACTCCGATCGCCAGTCTGCACACTCACGTACATGAAAACATAAAAAAACCAAGCTCGCATCCAAATGACCCACCCTCACGCTCAAAAACACCGCTCGCCAGCCTGCCCTCCGCGCTCCGCTCGCCTGTGTCCGCCCGGCGTCTCTGCTCGCCAGCCGCCCGACTGCCTGGCAGTCTTCCTCCGTGGGTCCGCCCGTCGACGGAAACCCCCTTAACCGCACGCGGGGATTCGTGGGTCTTGGAGTACTATCGCCGACTCGGAACTCCGTGGGGGGGGCTCTGTCACCCCCGCGTCCTCCCGGCTCCGCTGCACCTGCTGATCGATCTCCTCCCGGGGACTCCTCTACCGACCAGCCATCTTTTAAACCTGTGCTCGTGCGGAGAGATGTGCTATGGAAGAGAGTATCGGCAGAGAGTCTGTCTGCGAGATATTTAGGAATTACGATTCACGATCCTTCCTACCCTGCCCTCGGAGCGGGTTTTTTCTCCGTTGCCAAGCGGGATGGTTCTCTTCACCCGTGCCTAGACCTACCAGAGGTCTGAACGTTTGTCTCCCGTCGGAAACCTGAGTGTGACCCATTGCCTCTAATCTCGTCTGCTTTTTGATCGCTGTTGCAAGGAGCTCATCCCCCCCCATCTTCTCCAAACTGGACCTTTGTAACGCCTATCATCTCTCCGTATCAAGGAGGGGGACGAGTGGAAGATGGTGTTCAATACCCCGTTTGGCCACTTAGAATATAAGGTTATGCCTTTTGGACTTATGAATGCTCCTTCTGTTTTCCAGGCTCTAGTGAATGATGTTTTACGTCATTACTTAAATCTCTTTGTTTTCGTCTACCTTGACGATATTTAGATTTTTTCCCACTCCGAGGAGAAACACGTCCACCATGTCTGGCAGGTCCTTTCCCGGTTGCTGGAAAATAAACTTTATGTAAAGGCGGAGAAGTGCGCTTTTCATGTCAACACCATCTCGTTCCTGGGTTTTATCAACCGGCAGGGCAGTATCCAAGCAGACCCCGCCAAGGTGCAGGCAGTGGCAGAGTGGCCCGTTTCCCCTGGATGCAAGGAACTTCAGCGATTTTTGGGGTTTGCTCATTGCTCATTGCCGCTTCATTAGAGACTTTAGCAAGGTAGCGGCCCCCCTCGCCCAGTTGACCTCGACCAAGTCTCCATTTAGGTGGACCCTGGCGACAGACAGAGCCTTCAAACGCCTTAAGGAGCTGTTCACCTTGGATCCTGTCCTTGCTCAGCCGGACGCAGAGAAACAGTTCACTGTGGAAGTGGACGCGTCAGACCTTGGGGTGGGGGCCATGCTCTCGCAGCGGGGGGGGCGTCCAGGTTGTCCAGGTAATAAACTGCATCCTTGTGCCTTCTTTTCATGACATCTATCTCCTGCAGAAAGCAATTATGACGTCAGAAATCGGGAGCTTCTCGCCGTCAAGCTGGCCCTAGAGGAGTGGAGGCATTGGCTGGAGGGAGCTAAGCACCCTTTCCGTGATATGGACCAGACCACAAAAAACCTCGCATATAGTCCAGTCGGCAAAAGAGATTAAGATTTGCGTGCCAGTCAGTGGGAACTTCTCTTTTCACGTTTTGATTTTACTGTAACATATCGCCCAGGCTCTGGAAATGTTAAGCCCGATGCCCTGTCTCGCTTCTACTCCTCTGAGTCCTCTGAATCCCCTGAGGATACTATCCTTCCACTCGCACGGCTAGTCGGCCGCCTCGCCTAGGAAGTGGAACGGAAGGTTGAAGAAGCCCAGGAAACGGAACCGGAGGGGGGGGGGGTTGCGCGGTAATGGCCTTTACGTGCCCGTCTCAGCCAGGTCAGCGGTGCTTCAGTGGGGGCACGACTCCAGTTTTGTGGGACACACAGGTAACCACCGTACCAGATCCCTCATCCGCAGGCATTTCTGGTGGCCTGCCATGGACAATGACGTCAGGGAGTATGTGGCGGCCTGTTCCACCTGCGCTCGTTTCAAAACACTCTCATCAAGCCCCTGTGGGACATCTCCAACCCCTGAAAGTAACAGGCCGCCCCTGGTCTCACATCGTCCTAGACTTCGTCACGGGGCTCCCCGAGTCCAACGGTAAGTCCATTATACTCACGGTCGTGGACCGTTTTTCCAAGGCCTGGTAGCCCTGCCCAAGCTGCCCACTGCTGCGAAGATGGCTAACATTGTGTTTGACCAGGTATTCAACATTCACGGCATCCCCTTGCATATCGTGTCGGACCGGGGGCCCCAGTTCACCTCTCTAGTCTGGAAGGAGTTCTGCAGAACCATGGGTACCATGGTGAGTCTCACCTCAGGCTTCCATCCCCAGTCTAATGGGCAGGCCGAGCTGGCCAACCACGAAATCGACGCCACTCTGTGCTGCTTGTCTGCCCAGGATCAGTCCAAATGGAGTCATCAGCTGGGATGGGCGGAATATGCCCATAACACCATGGTCAACAGCGACACGGGCCTCTCGCCTTTCGAGGCATACTTGGGATACCAGCCTCCCCTGCTCCAAGATACGGAACCAGAGGTGGCGGATCCCTCCGTCTCTCAGCACCTGCACCGTTGGAAGAGGACACGAGTGGCATTCATCAAGGCACATGGGGTTGCACAACGCTCCGACGACCGCTGCCGCCAGCCTAGTCCTACCTTCACTCCAGGGCAGTCGGTCTGGCTCTTGGCAAGGAACATCCCCCTGCAAGTCGAATCCAGGAAACTCGCTCCCAGGTACATTGGTCCACTTCCCATTGACAAGATTAATAACCTCGGGTCGCTTAAAATTACCTCATCATATGCGCATCCATCCAACGTTTCATGTTTCCCAGATTAAGCCAGTAGCCTCTTCGGACCTGAGCCCTCCTTCCAGACCCCCGCCGCCCACCCGGGTCCATCGACGGGTCCGAGACCTTTCCCAGTCCGCTGACTGTTGAGGTCTGACGTCGAGGCCGCGGCCACCAGTACCTGGTGGATTGGGAGGCGTTACGGGCCTGAAGAGCGCTGCTGGGTCTCTAGCTCAGCCATTTTAGATAAGTCACTCATCCGTGATTTTCACAAGGCCAACCCTGGCAGTACTCGTTGATCGCCCTGTGTTTGATCCTTGAGGGAGGGGTACTGTCAGGGTTCGTTCATTACACGTCGCTCGCGATCATCAATGTTTTCCTTCGTCTTCGCCACCGTTGTTTACTTTCGGCTCAGTCTTCCCCACGGCGTTTGTTTTCATTTTGCGGGGTGGCGTCTTGTTGTTGTGCTTTCTCCTCCCACAAGATCCATTGGGCTTCACCTATCACGTCACCTACGCCACACACTCACACACCGGTTCCTGATCAGCTCTCATCAGCCTTGCTCTACAAAGACGTCGTCCTCACAGCAATGGATCGCCAGATCACGAAGCCTGGTATCACACTCACGCTCTGAATCTCGAAGTCTTGTCTAGCCTTGTGTATTTTACGTTCACGTTCCTCTGTTTATTTTTCTCTGTTTTGAAGTTCTGTTTATTTTTGGCTCACATGCCAGTCCTGGATCCACGCACATCGCTCGCTGGGACCAGTCCACCCTTGGAACGTGCACTCACGGAGAAGCCTTCAACAAACCGCCGCTGCACCCTTTACCTTTGTGTATTCGTTCAGTTTCCTGGATTTCCACTGCAGTCTACTCGGACAGTTTCCAGCATCTGTCACGCTTTTCTTTTATTGTGTTTATTATCTACATTAAATATATCTATTTCATATTTTGGTCTTCGCCAGTCTTTGGCAGTCTGCATCTTAGACTCCAGGTTCTTGATTTAGCTAGGGAAATTTCTCGTTTCCCATAACAGAAAGACCTATATATCCAAAACTGAAAGAAAAATAAACATTTAAAATGCATATTTAGAATTGCTGGTATAATCTGACAAAAATGATAAAACTTACTTGCGTTGTTGAGTTCAAATAACAAAGAAAAATTTAATTTTTAAGTTTATTCTGGCTACTGCGCATATTGCCACTGCAAAGACGATAAGATTTGCCGCGCCCCTCGCCAACACATTTACTAATATGCCGATTGGTTCTTTCTAATGATGTTGCGGGGCTTCTGTACTACAGTTCCAATTATATTTCAACCAGTTATCAGTCTCCTCCTTATATAATGTCTCTGATAACAGTCTCTGATAACAGGCTGTACATCAGGCGATGTTGCAAGTCTGGCAAGGCTGGCAAGACATTTGTCACATTACAATCTTGGCGAGAGCGAGAGGTGAGGTTGGCGGCTTTTTGAGGTAAAATGCATGAAAATAAATCAATGGTGGTGAGAAATGAGGTTGGCAAGGTAACGGGGGGTGGGAGGGGTGGAGGGTAATGAGTCTAATTTAGTATTTTTGGTAGTAGTAGTATTTATCTTCCATACTGTAGTATTTATCTGTAAATAATTCTGTATTGCACTTCTGCTTAGATGCTAACTGCATAACTGCATAACTGCATTTCACAGGCCTTGCATTCAAACTCTGCATGATGACATTAAAGTTGAATGTAATTTAATGTAATCTAAATTAGTCTCAAATATACACTCATTGACAAAACAAACTCACCAAGGAGGAGTTTTTGGAATCAGTTGACACTTCATATGTGTGAATGTAAGCATGATATACCTATGTGATGACAATATTAGAGCAAAAGGTTACGTTTATAGTGGAAAACTGTACAATTGAAAGGAGGCTCTAGTACTATGTTAGGCTGCTTCAGTTAATGATCACACATGTGCACTGTGCCCGAGTACAACTGAACAGTGCCCAAGCCCACCTCTTCAAGCGGGCCTGAGCATGGTTTGGTGTATCATGCCTGGCCGCCGTATGGAGTGATCGTACTTGTCAAACGAACCAGACCTTTGGGGTCAAATGAGCTTGGACAAGGTATAGGTTGCCTAGAATCAATTGGAGTCAATTGGACATTGTCTGTTTTTTCCCTCTCTCTGTCTCTCTCTTTCTTTGTGTCTTTGTATCTCTTTCTCTTTCTCTCTCTCACACACACATGTTTGTCTTGCTATTCTTGTGAGGACTTTCCATTGACATGAATGACAATGAAGCATTACTGCAGCTAATTAATACTACACCTACCCCTAACCCTAACCTTAACCTCAGTAACCTGAAGCAAATATTTAGGTTAGGACCAGAAAAATTATCCTCACAACAGAAAATTCCAGGTGTTCCTGTCATTGTAAGCATCTTTGGTCCTCATAAGTATAGCACAACAAGGTACACACACACACGCACACGCACACACACACACTCACCATGTCTCACTATTGTTGTAGGGACAGCCCTTTGACATTATGATTACATTAACTATTTAATGCTACACCTATAGGAACTCTAACCTTAACCTCAGTAACCTAAAGCCAATGTTTTGATTCTTTTGGTTTTTCAATATAAAGTTGCAGTTTCTGTAAAAAAAAAAGCTGTTAACAATGTAAAAAATGGCCTTTCTATCTTTGTGGGGACATTTGGTACCCCACAAAGTACTATAACCATGGAGACAAACATCTGAGTGAGAGGGTACTCTGGAGACCCAGGAGGACCCCATTATTATGGACAGAGGCCAAATAATATCTTTTTTGGTAAACTACATAATTGTTCTGGTTTCAGAAAAAATTACAGGGTCTTGGGATAAAAGGACACAGTCCCCACAGTCAAACATAGAGGAGGTTCACAGGTGTTTGGGGTTGCTGTGCTGCTTCTGACAGTAGGGGCCTAGAATATGTGCACAGCATCATGAATTTCAAACATTACCAAAGCATTTTGAAATGCAACAAAGGCAGGGTCATGGCCAGGGATTGCAAAACAGCGAGATCTGGGTGGAGGGATGGGGATGTAGATATACAATGTCTAAATCATACATAAAACATTACAGTTTGGCAAAAAAGTATTTAGTCAGTCACTGATTGTGCAAGTTCTCCGGCTGGTCTGTAATTTGCATCATAGCTACACTTCAACTATGAGAGACAAAATGAGAAAAAAAATCCAGGAAAACACATTGTAGGATTTTTAAAGAATTTAACTGTAAATCATGGTGGAAAATAAGTATTTGGTTACCCACAAACAAGCACGATTTCTGGCTCTCACTGACCTGTAACAACTTCTTTAAGTAGCTCTTCTGTCCTCCACTCGTTACCTGTATTAATGGCACCTGTTTGACCTCATTATCTGTATAAAAGACACCTGTCCACAGCCTCAAACAGTCAGACTCCAAACTCAACCATGGCCAAGACCAAAGAGCTGTCGAAGGACACCAGGAAGAAAATTGTAGACCTGCACCAGGCTGGGAAGAGTGAATCTACAATAGGCAAGGCAGGTTGGTGGGAATAAAATTGTAACACATACAAGACCATTGATAATCTCCTCTCGATCTGGGGCTCCACCGCAAGAATCATATCCTGTGGGGTCAAAATGATCATGAGAACGATGAGCAAAAACCCCAGAACTACACGGAGGGACCTGATGAATGACCTGCAGAGAGCTGGGACCAAAGTAACAAAGACTACCATCAGTAACACACTACACCGAGAGGGACTCAGATCCTGCAGTGCCAGGCGTGCCCCCCTGCTTAAGCCAGTACATGTCCAGGCCCGTCTGAAGTTTGCCAGAGAGCATATGGATGATCCAGAAGAGAATTGGGAGAATATCATGTGGTCAGATGAAACCAAATAGAACTTTTTGGTAAAAACTCAACTCGTCGTGTTTGGAGGAAGAAGAATTCTGAGTCGCACCCCAAGAACACCATACCTACTGTGCAGCATGGGGGTGGAAACATCATGCTCTGGAGCTGTTTTTCTGCAAAGGAGACAGGACAACTGATCTGTCTTAAGGGAAGAATGAACGGGGCCATGTATCGTGAGATTTGAAGCCAAAACCTCCTTCCATCACTGAGAGCATTGAAGATTGAACGTGGCTGGGTCTTCCAGCATGACAATGATCCCAAACACACCGCTCGGGCAACGAAGGAGTGGCACCATAAAAAAACATTTCAATGTCCTGGAGTTTCCTAGCCAGTGTCCAGACCTCACCTCAGCCACATAGAAAATTTGTGGAGTGAGTTGAAAGTCCGTGTTTTGCCCCAAAACATCACTGCTCTAAGAGGAGATCTGCATGGAGGAATGTGGGCTAAAATACCAGCTACAGTGGTGTGCCAACCTCTGTCAGTTGCCAACAAAGTTTGTTACAAGTAATTGAGAATCATACAAGAATAAAAGAATAAAAAATGGGGAAAAAAAAATAATAATTAATGTCTAAATCTATTATAATTCCACTATATATATGTGTAATATATATACACACACACACACACACAACACACACACACACACACACATATATATATATATATATATATATATATATATATATATATATATATATATATATATATATATATATATATATATATATAAATAAGATTTCTGAACTTACATTCAACTGAATGTTTCGACTTTAGTGAAGTCCTGCATATAAATTCACAAGCAGGTGAAAATGTACCGAGACCAGATTCGAAGACTATAGCACTAGCTTCAATATTCATATGCATTGCTGAATTAATAATATATCGTAAGAACATGATTTACACCATCAATATACAAAAGTGTACCATATGAAGCATAAGCATAAGCTATGGTTCTCTCTCTCTCTCTCTCTCTCTCTCTCTCTCTCTATATATATATATATATATATCGCTGTACAAAATAAAATAAAAATGCTTAAAAGTAAGACCACTACAGGTCAACGTCATTTATATACCTTTGTCCATTCCCAAATTTAGCTCTAAAATGTTTTTATGGCTTGTATTTGTATTATTTTTATCATCACCTACATACGCTTTTAATCAGTGGTGTTGTGTGACACGTTTGCTTGCCTTCCAACATAAAAGACATAGCCTAGCCTTCATCACAGCCAAGTAAGCATATTTAACATGTTTCATACAATTGCCTTTACTCGAGACGCTGTTTTGAACGTTTCTTACAGATAATGGCATAGCGAGCATTGCTTTGTCTAACCAAATGGCATGCTGCTGCCAAGTTCGAATAGCTGTCAGTGGAAGTGCTGATGATGTAAGTGACTGCGCTTGCACCGCTCTCCCTCCTCACAAATTCTCACACACAGCAGAATTCTTCAATGCTGATTTATCCAGTTTTATTTAACTTCAAATTTTATTTTTAGGTCTTAAAAAATACTGAGGTCTGGAATGGGTGAACTCATAGCTAGCTTCAGGCATGAATGTAGGTTCTATTTCCACTAAGCTGGATCATCAAACTTTCAGCAGGACTGTGACCCAGAGCATACTTCAAAAGACACCTAAACATGGTTTAACGCAAAGTAGTGTTGTAGTCAAAACCGCTAAAGCTGAGTCCGACCAAGACCAAGACCAAAACCAGGACACATCGAGACCAAGTCAAGACCAAGACTTTAGTAGTTCAGTCTAAGTCAAGACCAAGACCAGGAGTGTCCGAAACCAAGACCAAATTAAGATTCATTTCATCGTACAAGAATAAAAAGAACAAAATGGAAAAAATGTAATTAGTTAACATTAATTATACGTTTATATATTAATAAATAATACTATATTTCTTCATCATATTTTGTAAAATATAACAAATAACATTATGTAGCCTAAAATATTAATTATTAATATTATGTTATAGTCTTAGTCAAACTAAGGCAATGTAATATTTGGAAGCAAATGATGGTGATGATTTTCTATCCCTGCTTCTGGCAAACTTAATTATAAGGCACTACATAAAGTCTACTAACTATAGCCAACAACATCCATTCTATCCATGATTATCATTAAATGTGAAAGCATAATAATAATAATTCCAGATTCTCAGTGTTTTCCCAAGTGTTTATAATTACAGTTATCACAGACAGACACATAAGACACAGTGGACAACAATAAGTCCAAATGAGGTCGAGACAGAGACCTTTCGTTTGTTGCTTTGAGACATGTCTCAAAACTGAGACCGGACCCTAGTACTACAACACTAACACAAAGCGCTGGACTGTTCTGATGTGACCATCAGTAAGTTCAGATCTCAGTTCCACAGAAGATGTGGAAAGCTTTCAAAGCAGAAGTTGGGCTGAGCAGGTACCCATGTTCTTCCAATCTGATTACAAAACATGTGGTCCAAAATCCCGGTAGCGGTGTGCAGGAATCTCATTCATGCCTAATGAAATCACTTTCAATATAGTTTGTCCAGCACACTTTTAAATGTTGAATAAATACTAAATTCTGATTGGACAAAGACAGTAACGTAATATAATTGTCTAAAGCTACTTTGACCATTTCTACTATTTTGAATTGAAATACATTACTCTTCACTAGCAATTTATGAGTTGTTTGGAATAAAATGGGTAAGGGTGTCAATATTTCTGGTCGTGTCAATATATGGATGTGTGTTTTTTCTGTTGTGTTTTAAATAAGTCCCCTCCTCTCTTCTGGTTGACTTAGCATGTCTTGCCACCCAAACTTTCCTGCTGATGACACAAGAATCTACAGTGACTCTGTTTATAGAACTAAATAATGAAGATACTCACTCATATTCTCCTATGTTCTTATATTTATTATTTTATTTATTTATTATATATACTATTGTTTTATATTCTATGGTGTTATATTCTCTGTTTTATTATCCTCTTCATAATATTGTCTTCTTTTTAATTTAAATTATCAACAGATTATGATATTTTATTTTATTAACTTTTTTCTTTAAATATGTTCTCTCTTGAATTTTTTTATATTTTGCTTCTGTTTATATAAACCATTACTAAAGTTTATTGATTAGGTGACTTAGTTTAATTCATACAAATAGTATAACGTCTAGACAGCCCAAGGATGGGTCCCTTTTTGAATCTTTGTCTTTTCAAGGCTTTTTTCCTTGCCACTGTTGCCCTAGGCTTGCTCAATTAGGGCTATGGGCATAGATAGTTGAAAACCTGCTTTTAGAAAATGCTCCACTGTAAGAAGTGCTATAGAAATAAATATGACTCAATTTAATTTGATTAGTTCCTTTGTATATAGTTTGTTTTATATTTGAGGTAGAGAATTTGGCCTGAAGTGTGTGGACAGTCGAATCCTAAAAATAGGAGGTGGGAGATGGGAGATGCTTGCTCCATTTCATTCCATGCCCCCCAAAGTGCCAAGCAAGCAATTGATAATCTTTTCTTTATATTGTGCCATTCTCATTTGTCCTTTCATTCATTTATTTATTTGACAATTGTTAAAGCTATTACTAAGAAAGCTTACAATGGACCATTTTCTGATTTAAAAACACCCGAAGATAGCACAGCATAGATATTAGTTATCCAGTATATCCAGTCCCCACTAGCAGAGCTTTTTTTCAGCTTCAGTGAAACCCTCTGTCACAACCAGAAACCTTTTCCATAACACTCATTACAGACTTTTAATCCAAAATGGTGTCAGTCCATGCCACGGTTTGAATATTATGTAGAGATTTATGTATATTCACTTTTGCTTCCCATGTCTCGTATTTGAGAGCAAAAATGCTAGAGATTCATGTTTCAAGCCACATCTACTTTATGTTGGGCAGAAAATAGGCAACTTACATGTCTTTGGGAGGAAACTGGAATACCTGGAGTAAAACCACACAGACAACATGCAGACTCCACACAGGACCCAGGCTGTTCCACCTGGGATTGGACTCAGGACCTTCTTGCTGTGAGGTAGTAGTGCTACCCACCTAGCCACCCTACTGACCCAGCTGGAAAACTACATAAAATGATGGGATGTGAAGTGATTTTATCATTATTTACTACTTCTTCTCCATAGAAACACCTTAACGCCAAGGCAACGGCTAGACTTTTCTTCAAGTTTTTTTAATTGACAAATTGGAGAAACACATTCTCCCAAATGCACCAAAATATACATGAAAAGACCATGCAAAAAGACATTATTGACCTGCTAAGTACAGATGCTTGGTACTGAAAAAGGTGAGATGCAAAATCCGATTTCTATAAGGCAGGATGGTTTTACCAGCAGGAGATTTCTGGGCTTGGGTTAGCAAGTCTACATTTAGCACATATCAATCTCATGAATGTATCTTCTTCTTTTTCTTTCGACTGTTCCCATCAGGGGTTGCCACAGTGGATCACAAATCTCCATTTTGCCTTGTCATGAACATCTTCCTCTGTCACACCAACCATCTGCATGTCCTCCTTCACAGGACCTTCTCTTTGGCCTTCCTCTTCTTCTCCTGCCTGGAAGGACCATGCCCAGCACCCTTCTCCAAATGTAGCCCTCATCTATCCTCTGGACATGCCCAAACCGTCTCAATCTTGCCTCCCTAACTTTGTCTCCAAAACATTCTACCCGTGTTGTCCCTTTAATAAATTCATTCCTGACCCTGTCCATCCTTGTCACCACTAAAGAGCAGCATTTTCCTCTCTGCCACCTCCAGCTCCCTCTCCTGTCCTTCTGTCAGTGCTACTATCTCCAAGCCATACAACCCAGCAGGCCTCACTACTGTACATTTTCCCTTTCAGTCTGTAAGATACTGATCTCATGTATGTGTACAGTATGTATATAAAAGTTGAGTTCACTGGTTAATTGGTTCACTGGAGTTCACTGGTTCACTGGTCTTCACATTGAGATTTGTTTTGTCGTTCTTACATTTATTTGAAACTTTTCCTTATTCTTTTTTTTTCTTAAACTTGTTACTTTTTTAAAGACTGTTTTTCCTCTATTCTTTCCATATCCCTTCTATTTCATCACCCTATCCCACATTTAATATTAAACTGATGTCATTCTGCCTTATAAAAATTCAAAAACATCAAACCCACAGTTGCTTCACACTGTGTCACGGACTCAAGTTTCCAGCTGGCTTTCCTGGTGCACACCTCCAGCCAAGCCTCTGCTGTGCATCAGTCTCTTTTGCTGGTGCTCTTGCCCCTGGAATCCCTGGTCAGCTGCTGTACTGTATGTCCCCTGGCAAAGTATTTATTGTATGGCTCCAGGTGCTACTCGCTTGTCTACCTGCATGTCTCACATTGATCTCCACCTCAAAGTCGATTAACTTCTGATTTACTGTGTACTATAGGCCATTGTTGACGGTCAGTTCTATGTTCTTCTTCTTTTCCTGGATTCAACATTATAGTCACTTATTACTTATGTAGCAAACCTAAGACTACACTTTAAATTGATTAATTTTAATTAATAAAAAAAAAACGGGGCACCACCGGATCGTTGTGGACTGGTAGATCCGAAAACCAGTTGAAAAGAGAAATTGATCAGTCTAGGTCTGAATAGTGAATTCAAAGTTATGTTTCTCGACTTTTGTTGAATGAAACTCTCTCACACCAAGCGGTAAGTTCAAAAAGGTTTACAAACAAGTTTATTAATTGCAAAACAAGGCAATACCAATCATCCAATTATCAATCTGATGTAATAACGAGTGTATCACAGAGTTAAAATCATAAAATGACGGTGAACATGTATATATCACAGTATGGGAAACGGGGAATAATGGCAAGCGTACATATCACAGTAATTAAAACCTGAAGCCAAGATGACTCTGTAACTTATCGGTCGTGCAATAATTACCAACGTTGCAATGTTACTGGTAACCCTAATTACGTTGAACATGAATACTATGGTAGAAGCTACTTAGGCGTGGATAAGTCTATGTTGAAGCGTGGTTTAAGATCAAACGCAAGTTACGAGAATCAGGGACCCCCATAAGCCACAACAGCGGTACTTGCCGGTTTCTTTGCGGGGGCTCACACGAAGGAGATGGAACGGAACCGGGCCTCTGCCTGTCGTCAGAAGTCACACGGGGGAACGGAAGCGATCCAATCTTCAGACTCTGATGCCACTGTTCGGTGGATTCTGGAAGATCTCGGCGATTAGCCTTCGGTCCCTGATGTGGTCCACAGATGTGTTGCGGGCCTCGTTCCGGTTTCGGCTTTCTTCCCAGCTGTTGGTGATCCGGGGTCTCTGACCTCGACTTTGCGGGCGTGCGACTCGGATTTCTATCTTGGCCACAGATAAAGGTGGAGTTGAACACGTTTCTAGCACCACAAGCTTCAACAAAAACTCGGAAAACTTGGATTGTACGAGAATGGTAGAGCTTAGAGTCTGGTTGGTCTTTTAACTATCTTCTAATTCGGCGATACCAAACTACTCAAGGCTGCTGGGACACAGGAAACTTAACGTAAAAAAAAACGCGAAAACTTGAGCAAAACGAATAACAAAAGGCTGACCAAAAAGAGCGGCAACTTTTAAAAGACAAAGAAAAGACTTGAAGAACAAAGAGAACAAAACAAACACACGAGACTTGAAGCTAGCTCACCACGCGGTCGGACCGTATTGCTTTTTGATGTTTCCGGCTCGTGGGCGGAGGCGGGGGGCACAAGGAGTTGCCCTTACTTAGCCAATGGGGAAGACTCATCAGTAAATCCCTCCTATCGTGGTTGTGTCTTATTTCTCCATATGAGCCACAGAGTTCTAACTTGGATTAATATATTCCTACATATCTAAAGTGATTAAAAGTATCACTTAATAAACCAAAAATCTTCAAAGTTACAAGTTTAGATGCAGACTTCGTTGTAAGGTTCAGATGATCAAAGGCACACCTTGAATTGATAACCTAGAACATCATTAAAGCATTCTAACTACAGCACATACATTTGCTATTCCTTAAAACAAATAATAATACGATCGATACAAGATGTAGGAAAACAGTACATTCTAAATAACAACTTCATTTCTGTTCTTTATAAGTATGAACCAGTATAAAACGAGCGATTGATACATGTAGATAAAAACAGCTGTTATTTGTAATCCTAACCATTAGTATAGCACAACTGGACCATTATAAAAATGATCATTATACTAAAACATTAACCAAATAGAGATGAAATTACATGACAAATCAATAACATGCACATACATACGATTATATATGTGGATATGAAAAAAAATTCTTTGTATGGAATAGTGAAGCACATATAGGGGTGTTTAGACTTATTATGAAGCAGATATCATTTGTTATCTAATTAAGAGGTTCAGGCAAAGGTAATCTGTTCCCAGCAAAAGTTTAATACCATTATTAAAGTTTGGCTCTTAAAAGGAAGGTGATAGTTTCTTGGTGTCGTAAATCCAGGGCTGTCTTTCTGACGCCGACAAAGGGTCGTTACTCTTGCAACAGCCAGAGAGAAATTGAGGAAATGGGGTCTGAATGTCGAAACCCCCTTTTTAAGATTAGCACATGGACTTAGTTTATGATTGGAGATGCCGAAGGTTGTAGGTCTGTTTAAACAGACCTCCAATTCCGTTGGTTTGAGAAAAGAGTCAACCATTGATGGAGTCATCCCTTAGTGGGTAAAAGATCCGTTCCAAATGGTGGCCTTTTTGCATTCCGAAATGTCGTAAAGTTTTATGACTTGTGGAAAAGGTTAGAAAGAGGGGGTAGTCAGCTATTGATACAGCTATTACGCTACACTTATATAGTTTGCTTATTCTTGCTTAGAGCTGATCCTGCATTCATCTCCATTTCCTAAGCAGACATTGCATGTGGTAACCAGGCTGTCTGCTTTACTGGGGTTAACACACAGAAAAAATGATTTTGATTTAAAGGGTTTCCTATAGTATCCACAAAAACATAGTAGATTGAGATACTAGTGGACAGCTTTGGCCTTTGTCCAACAAAAGACATGCCCCCTCCCCCAGTTATATAGCAGTCTGGAATTAGGGATGGTCAAGACGCTTAGAGAAAACATGCTTCCGATTTAACCAGCTTCATTTAATACGCCTTTTGCTGCCATAAGTGTTGTAGTCAACACCGCTAGAGCTGAGTCCATCAAGACTAAGACCAGGACACATCGAATCCGTGTCAAGACCAAGACTTAGTAGTAGTCAAGACTGGGAGTGGCTGAGACCAAGACGAGACTGAGTCCAGATTAAGATTTTTTTAAAATACAAGAATACAAAGAAGGAATTAAAATAATTCAGTTGCAATTCATTATCCTTCATTGATATATTGATATATTAATAAATAACATTAAATTCCATCATATATTTTGTAAAATATAACACTAAATAATATGTAGCCTAAAATTATTATTCATTATTTAATATTATAATCTTAGTCAAACTAAGCAAAATGTTGGTGATGATTCTGTTTCCCTTCTTCTCTCAAACTTCATCAGAGGTCACCACATAAAGTCAACAGAATATAGAAAACAACATCGATTCTATCCACTTTTGGTATTAAATGCGAAAACATCATAATAACATTTCAATCTGCCCTCAATCAAAAACTCTCCTAAACTATAATAAGTAAAGTGAGTGAGCGACACTCGCACATGCATTCTTAACATCAGACTATTCAAAATAAAAAGTGTTTGCTGATTGGATACTGAATGAGAAGAGCAGTGATTGATTCTGTTTGAACAGATTTTTGATATTCGATAATGACAGAAAAAAAATTCAGTTTATAATTAACGTTACATCAGACAGTTGCATTGGACTCAGAGCGTCACTGAAAACCAACACACATACACTGTGACTTGTCTTTGCAATGCAGGAACAAACCAGAGTACCCAAAGAAAACCCACATGGATGCAGGGAGGACTTGCAAACTCCTCACAGGCAGAGTTCAAGGTCAGGATCAAACCAGGGCTCTCTTGAGCTGTGCAGTGGCCTGCTGATAGGCTGCACCACCATGCCACCCCACCACAGGGGTACATGTATTGTGTTCCTCTTTGTTGCTCAGTATTGTATTCATTGTTTCCATAAGTGCAACACCCTGTTTTACAGAGTCGCTACTGAGACTCTCAATGATTCTTTGTTGTACTCATCATTTGTTTGCACATACTAGTTTTTTTTTTTTTGTGTGTGTGTGTGTGTGTGCACAGTGGTACCCTCGGTTCTCGACCAGCGTTCCGTACACAGTTATTAAGTGATTCAGTCTCACAATAGTCGTTGCCTCAATGAAGTTCTCTATTTATATCGTGCTTTCTTTATTTTTACATTTACAGTATTGTATTCTTAGTGCAAAAAGTCGTCAAGGGTCCTACAAAGGTTTTTTAGCCAACTGAAAGGGAAACCATGTCCTGAATCCTCTACAACACAGGCTGCAGTTAGCATTAGCAGCAATGCTAGCGCCCTTAGTTTACCAAAAGAGTAAGGTGTTTTGTTTTTACTTTTCACTTTCAATCCATTACTCACTATTTTTCAACACTTTGTTATAAAATAAGTGTTGTGTTAATTGTTTTGGCCAACTGTAGGTTGATGTAAGTGTTTTAAACATTAATCATTACTTATCATCGGCTCCGCTTTGATAACAGCACAGACCGCTCTACCAAACACTCACTAAACTCCTCGGTTCATGATACATTTAACTTATGGATTTGTCGGCACATATCCCGATAGTAAATCAGGGAGCTCCTGTACAGCACAACTCCATTAATGCATACAATGCCTTATACAGTGTGGAGTTTCTGGGGGTCTGGAACGGGTTAATTCAATATACATTACATTATAGTGGAGTACATGTGCAGGTATGCTGAGTGACTGTGTGTGTATTTGTGTGTGCTCTTGCAGGATGTAGTAGGATTTTGATATATTAATACCTGCTTATAGTTCCTAAGGCCTGGGGGAAGAAGCTCCTTCTTAGCCTCTTAGTCCTGGCTCTTCTGCAAATATGCTTCCCAGTGGGAAACCACTGGAAAAGATTATGGATAGGATGGTGAGTGTCCTTGATGATCTGATTGGCTGATTACCTGCATGGACTGGAGTAGACATCCTGTAGACCAGGTAGGGTTGTCCTGCTGATACGCTCAACACATCAGATCGTTCTGTGGAAGGGCTTTCTTGTCCTGGAAGCTGCAATTTCCATAGCAGGCAGTGATTCTTCCAGAAAGAACAGACCCTATAGCTGCAGTGAAGAAAGTTTTCTGCAGGGCTTTGGGCATTTTGGAGGTGATGACAAGCCCTGCCATGCCACGAGATGGCATAATCAGGGCTATAACTGTGGAAGTGAACTGAAAAGAATCTATAGAGCAGAGCAGAGATGAAGTCTTAGATGAGTCTCTCAACGTTACAAAAGAGTTCAGGCTGGATAGTTGTTTAGGCCGGATTGGTCTTGTTGGGACCGGGGATGATTGTGGACATTATAAAGTATCTAGGAACGAATATGATTGGGTCAGAAAAAGGTTGTAAATAGAGGTAAACACCAGGGTTTTGTGTGTGGAAAAACTTGTTGTTTTCAAACACTCATGCTGGGGCAATTTAGAAAGACCAATCGTCCTACAGCAGTCTATGGAATGTGATACCAGAGTACCCTTCGAAAACCCATGCAGAGCTGGGTCAGGATCGAACTGGAGTTCTCTGGAGCTACACAGAGACTGTGTTAATAACTAATTCCACTATGCAGTCTTTCCAACAGATACAAATTCATGAGTATAAACATGACACTGAGCCTCCTTTTAAACTGAGATATCATGATGATTTTTACTGGTCACATAGACTGTTATATGGAACAGGGGTGAGAACTGAGAAATAAGCAGCTTTCATTTTTAATATATCTCACTGGCACCCTACTGATCATATGATTTTTATAACCCCAAATCAGAAAAAGTTGTGACAGTATTCAAAAATACATATTAAAACACACACAGTGCTTTTTACATTTACTTTGACTTTTATTTCACTGCAGATGGTATGAAACTGAGATATTTCATTTTTTTTCTTTTTTCTGGACAAATTCATTTTATTTGTTAATAAACATCCGTTTCTGGATTTCAGGTCTGCCACACATTCCAAAAAAGCTGGGATGTTTAAAGCATTTACCACTTTGTAATGTTGCCATTCCTTTTCAGCACACTTAAAAGACTTTTTGCCACAGAGCATACCAAGTGATTTAGTGTTTCAGGTGTTATTTTGTCCCATTTTTCCTGCAACATGTCTTAAGATGTGGGTCATCATTAGGATTGTTGTTGCTGCATTTATCGTTTCATAATTCTGCACACATTCTCTATTATGGACAGGTCAGGACTGCAGGCAGGGCTGGCAAGGACCCATACCCTCTTCTTCCTCAGCCCTGCCTTTGTAATGTGTGCAGCATGTGGTTTTGCATTGTCTTGTTGAAAAGTGAATGCACGTTTCCACTTTGTGATGGTCTATCCTAGATAGACAGTCCACAGTGGACACCGTGGACATGGCTAACATGAGGCTTCTTCTTTTCTCTTTTCAATAATTTGTCGATAAACTGGGTATCCTCTGCCCGTCTTTACTCCTCAAAGACTCAGCCTTTCCTGAATGCTGCTTTTGTACCAAATTACGATTATACTCACCTGTTGACATCACCTGTTTGAAATCACATAATTATTAAGGTTTGTTCATTCATTACTGGCTGTAAATTGTCCCCGTCCCAACTTTTTTTGGAATGTATTTCATGCCGGAAATGCAGGAATGGATGTTGATTAACAAATAAAATGAATTTGATCAGGCAAAACATGAAATATCTCAGGTTAATATTGTCTGCAATTAAATAAAAGTCAAAGTAAATGTAAGGAACACTGTGTTTTACAGTGGTACTTGAAGGTTTGTGAACCCTTTAGAAGTTTTATGACATAAATTTGACCTAAAACATCATCCAATTTTCACACAAGTCAAGTCAGATTTATTTATATAGAGCTTTTTGCAATGGAGCACTGTCTCAAAGCAACTACGTAAAAACCCAAATTGAGCAAGCCTAGGGTGACAGTGGCAAGGAAAAACTCCCTGAGTGTTATAGGAAGAAACCTTGGGAGGACCAAGACTCAAAAAGGTACCCAACCTCCTTGGGTGGCGTAGATGATAAATCTAAGAACGAAACTAAAGTCATGGCATCATAGCTCGAATAAAATGTGAAGTATGCACATCGGCATTAAGTGGCCTGGGTATGATGGGGCTGGAGCTGATGACGGAAGAAGCTTCATTCCATAGTTTATTCCATAGTTGGGGGGCCATGTATGAGAAAGCCTTTCCCCCTGCTGTGACTTTTTTAATTCTAGGAACTAAAAGAAGTCCTGTACCCGCGAACGAAGTAGAAGAGTTGGACTGTAAAACTCTAAGAGTTTACTCAGATAATGTGGGGCTAGGCCATGTAGAGCTTTATAAATTATAAGAAGTATTTTCTAATCAATGCAGAATTTACCTGATAACCAATGCAGTGATGATAGAACAGGAGTGATACGAACAAATTTTATAGTTCGAGCGGCTGCATTCTGAACTAACTGAAGTTTATTTATAGATTTACTAGAGCATCCAGTAAGTAAGGCGTTACAGTAATCCAATCTTGAGGTTATAAACGCATGAACCAGTTTCTCTGCATCATTAAAAGAGAGGATATTTCTAAGTTTAGCGATATTACGTAATTGAAAGAAAGGAATTCGAGTGATGCTGCTAATGTGCGCATCAAAGGAGAGATCTGAATCAAATGTGACCCCTAAGTTTTTTACAGACAGACTGGGAAATACTGGACAGCCATCTAGATTTAGGATAGATGTAGCCAACCTGTCTCTCACAGCCTTGGGTCCCA